>APFE030781743.1:179603-207960 GCA_000404065.3 Pinus taeda
ACTTCTCTCGGAATTACTAAGTCACCTGGACTTTAGTAAGAACCCTCCTTCTGCATAAATTTCCATTCCCATGTGTTTGGACCCCTTCCAAAACACTAAGAAAACCCTTTCCAAATGCTAAAAAACCCCCGCGCATTTTCTTTGGAAATTATTAATGTTTGTTTAATAAATTTCCAACGCGCCAAAACACATTTAACCCATTTCCTAAAGTTCAAAACCCACAGCGCCGCGAAAAATTAAACCTTTAACACGCGCGCTCCTTTTTTAAACTCCGCGCATCTCCCCATCCCGTCCACCATCGGATGGCCCCCCCAGATCCGACGGCCCTTGTTCACATCGGGCGCCCTATTGTGGTGGTAGGTTACCACCCGATGTCCGAGGGTTTTACCGTCATACATCGGGATATGTGGCAGCCTCCCATTGCATCGGGCCGCCCCTGACAGAAACCACCTCCGTACCAAAGGCAGTCCAATGCACAGGCCAAAATCGCCCTCCCCTCACGTAACAGGAGCGCCACCTCACCCTGCCATGTCGCCTCCACATCACCTCACACTGCCTGCGCCCGGCCCACGTCACCCTGCCACGTGTCTCTGCCACGTCACCCCACCGTACTGCCACGTCACCTTGATGACATCAGCATGATGACATCATATCCATACCAGAGGACCCCATTGCTGACGTCAGCATGCTGACATCATCCGCCGTACATGTTGACGTCATGCTGAAGTCAGCAGCCAAAAAACAGAAATTTGCGCAAGCGCGAAAGTCGAGCTTCGGAGCTCCGGAATGAGAAACGGAGGTAGTTTTCGATGCGTGCATCGCTACAGGAAATAGGCCATATTGGGGAATTAGGGAACCTTTTGATTCCTTGGCCCTTTTTGCACCGAAAAAGCCCGAAATTGCCCGATTTTCCAAATTAAACGAATTTGAAGACAGAGCGAGACTAGGAACATAGATTAAAAAGTATCAGATCAAACATGTAGACAAAAAGCACGTCAAAGAGTATCAGGAAGCAGCGAAGACCATCAATGTAGCAGAAACATGTATCAAATGAGATTTTCTCAGGGCTCGAGGCAAATCCAACATTAAAATGAAAGCTCTAAAAGTCAAGAAGCAATTGAAGACACATTGAAGGCTCACTAGCACAAATGACTGCACATTAAACTCACAAAAGATCAGTCGACAAGAACTCAATGAACATTTATGACAGAACAACCGCACCAAGTCACACAGGACACCTCATAACATCAACTTGATTCAGCTGCCTCTATCGCAACCCAAAGGACATACTTGCATTTAATTCCAGCAACAATTCAGTTTTTAGAAAAAGCTTTTTCCTATAGACCTGTTTAGGTCGGTTGTAATAAATGACTTTAGATATTTTGTTTATATATACCACCCTGAAAGATGGAGTAGGGGTTGGTTGGTTGATCAGTAGCTTGATCTTTGTGATTCCGATCTTTCTCTCAAGCAGAGACTCGCACTGTAATTGTGATGCTTTCTATAATCAAAGACTGCTGAAAGCATGGATTCCGAAACTGTCTGCTGTGTTTAATTGGCCGAGGAGTGATTGTGGAATTCCTGTGCTTCTACATGGTTCAATAAGTGTTTTTTAACTCTGTTAGTTTTTATGTTTGTTTTATCATAAATCCACCCTCTAAATTGCAGAAAAGAAGAATATTTTAGGATTTGCTTACCTGCACCTTAGGCTCAATTTCTGCAATTTTTCATGTTTTCATCAGGAATAGTTATGAACATGCATACTTAAATGATCTTGTTTACGTTGTTTCTTTCACGTATGAATGATAGTTTAGGAATTCTTAACTGCTCCTAGATAACCATTCATTCACTTCCCCTCCCTGTCAATTTTGATGAAAGATTCTTAATTGCCTTTCATCCCTGACCATCATTCCATCCTTTCAGCAAATTGATAATTGTATCATGTGTGGCTATCCCGCTCCATAATCCTCTTGTGACTAAGAAAACATGACAACAAGATGTAATCCATGACTCCATGCCCAATGGTTTGAAACTTATCACACCTTACCTTGTCTCTCTGCTTGGAATTTTCTACTTGGCATACATCTTCCATCCAAACAAAAAATCAAAACCCCTGAACCTGACAACTAGCCTAAAATCATCATCAACAAAGTTAAATGATAAATAGAGAGTCCTCTCTGATTGCAGGTGGGCTAGAACCTGCAGTCCAAAGATTGGTTTGTGGTTACCTCGGCCGTATCCCTACAGGAGCCTAGGGACAACCTCAATGTTAACAAAAAGGATGCGAAGAAAATCTCATGGATTTCCGTATACACGTAGCAATCCAGCCACGTTTTCTTAGATGCCTGCGGAGTTTTGTTTTCCTGTGTCGTGAACTCGTGAATCTTCTTGTCTAACCACTCTTCAATTTCCTTCTTTGTTGGGTTCCAGTGGCACAACATCAAACATCCCTTAGGCAAATCCCGGTCCCAGCAACAGAACCATTTGTTTGCTACGTGGGGCCTCACCCAGGTTCAGAAGTGATTTAGCCAAGCAAATCCCAATACTATTGGCCCTTTCAGCAAGAGTCCGCGGAGCGCGGACTGAGGTCTCATCCGAAGTAGTACGGGAGGATGCTGGAACCAGTTTTTTGCACCCTGGGGATGTCTGATATGGGGCGATAGGTACGCGATTCAACCTTCGCACTCACTGGGCTACGCACATTAGTGAACCCTTTGCGTCCTGTGTTACTGCCTTAACATAGCTCTAACCGCAGCACGACCCATGTTAATTACCCAAGTCTTCCTTAATTAGGTTTTGTTCGCTAATTACTTAGAGGGTTTTCATACATAAGAATTCATACCAATGTTTATCGAGTGCATGCATATAAGTAAACAAATACAATTAACACATAACATCAAAATATAGATCCATGAAGCAGATGTACAATATGCTGAATCAAACTTATCTTTATTAATAATTCTCTTCCAGTTCAGTTCAATATAGACTCAACTCCGCCCTGTGAACTCAGCTGCAGGCGTCTGCGCACTCAGCTGTGGACTCTATTAGGCCTCTACGCACTTAGCTGCAGAGCCTCTACCTACTACTATGACCCAATACACTTTAGAGCCACTTCTATCCTCTAACCATGCCTTTGCATCTATCTATTACCTTCCTGCCAAAAATTGTTTTTACACTTAGAGCCTCACTCTATTTATATAATCCCATGGTCCGCGGACCATGGGTAGGCCAACACAAGTTTACATTAAATTACATTATTTTAGGGCGGACAACCCTATGACTCATCCTAAACTTTCATGCTCCATGCCCACATTTCGCGGAGTTTTTACATCACATTGACCAAAACTCAGGCCTTAAGCCCCAAAACCTTGCTATGGGGGATCCACTGCCCAACAAGAAGAACTTACCCGCTGAAGATTCCACATGGAAGGATGATAATTTTATACATAAGCATCCAGAACTACTCAAGAATTGAGGACAACACTTTTTGAAGGAGAGGAGCATGTTAGGTCCCTATACTACTAGTGTAACCCCTTATTGTTATTACTACAACCCCCTTATTATATGTTTGTACCCATGTAGTCCTCATATTGTTATTATTGTGCGCCATAGAAGCCCACTATTGTTATTTTTGTGCCTTTACATTATTATTTTTATGTCGGCTCTGATTATATTATGACCCCATAGACTCCTATATATAGAAAGGAGGTCTTGTCATTTGTATCATCTAAGAATTATTCATTTGTGTAATGTAAAGGAGGTTGCCCCCTCAAAGAGGTTTATTTCTAAGGCGTTCAACTATCTTTTCTATTTTTTTGTGAGCTGGTAAGCCTGTGTACTATGTCTCATTTATAGATGACTTCTCAAAGAATACATGGATATACTTCCTGAGGAAGAAATCTGAAGTCTTTGACAAGTTTAAAGAATATAAGGCTCTAGTGGAAAATCACACAGAGAAGAAGATTAAGGTGTTAAGGAAAAATAATGTTAGAGAGTTCTCCAAGAAGAAATTCAAAGAGTTGTGTAAGAAGTGTGGTGTAGCATGATGGAAATCTACTCCATACACACCTCAACAAAATTGAGTTGCAGAAA
This sequence comes from Pinus taeda, assembly GCA_000404065.3. NCBI lineage: Eukaryota > Viridiplantae > Streptophyta > Pinopsida > Pinales > Pinaceae > Pinus > Pinus taeda. The sequence goes on from APFE030781743.1 coordinate 183,696, forward strand.
GAATGAAAAGGATGTTGTTGGAAAAGGTAAGAAGCATGCTCAATGGCACTAGATTAGGACAAGAATTATGGGTAGAGGTTGTGGATACTGCATGTTACCTATTTAACATATCACCTTCATCAATGTTGGAGGATAAGAATCCACATGAGGTATGGACTGGTAAAAAATCCTCTCTCTCACACATCCTAAGGTATTTCGTTGTGATGCATATGTACATTTTCCAAAGGAGAAAATAACTAAGTTGGATATTAAATTTGAAAGGTGCATTTTTAATGGATATATGGATGGTTTAAAAGGTTATAAGCTTTGGAACCTAGAAACAAGGAAGGTTGTGTACATACGAGATGTGGTGTTTAGAGAGGTGAAATATATTATTAAACATGAAGTCCTACAAAAGGAAAAAGAACTAGAGCAGATAGAGTTTGAACTGAAGGAGGAAGAATTAAACTCTACAGAAGAACAAGAAACAAAAAAGGAAGAACCACGGACTCCAGTTTTTAGGTATTAGTTCGAGAGAGAAGACAACTACAGAGGTATATTCCATATATGTTTTGTTCAAATTTTTCTTTATCTATTTCTAGTTATGATCTCATAACTATCAAGGAGGCAGTGGTTTCAGAGGATGGCAAACTTTAGAAGGAGTCCATGGTTAAAGAAATGGCATCTTTAGATTAAAATGAGGATTAGGATCTGGTGGAGTTGTCGGCTGAATGGAAACCCATTGGTAGAAAAAGGGTTTTTAAGAAGAAGATGAATGCAGAAGCCAAAGAGGAGAAATATGAAGTTCAATTAGTAGTGAAAGGTTATTCTCAAGTGCCGAAAATTGACTTTGGTGATATTTTTCTCATGCTGCCAAGTTAGCTTCTATTAGATTACTTTTATTTGTTGTTGTTGCTTTTGATTTTGAGGTAGAACATATGTATGTGAAGACAACATTTCTTCACAGGGATCTGGAAGAAGAAATCTACGTGAAGCACTTAGAAGGCTTTGTTGTAAAGGGTAAGAAAGAACTGGTATTCAGAGTAAAAATATATTTGTATGGGTTAAAGTAGTCACTAAGGATGTGATATCAAAAATTTGATACATATATATAGGGACTTGGCTTAAAGAGGAGAAAAGATGATCACTGTGTGTATTTTAAAATAATAGGAATTGTGTTATTTATTTGGTCTTGTATGTGGATGATATGTTGTTGATTTGAAATGACAAAGAAATTATCCAGGATGTGAAGACCCAAATGTCTTCTAAATTTGACATGAAGTATCTTGGTGCTGCAAATTATATTTTGGGCATGGAAATTAAATGAGATCGGGCAAAGAGGAAGCTCTAGCTAAACCAGAGGAATATGTCGAGACAATATTGTGAAGGTTTAATATGCAGGATAACAAACGAATGGAATTTCCTATTCCTATAGGTGTAAAGTTATTTGTTAAACAATGTCCGGAGACATAAGAAGAGGAAGAGGACATGTCCCATGTTACATATGCGAGTGCAGTTGGTAGCCTGATATATGCAATGGTCTGTACTAGACCAGACATTGCACATGTAATTGGAGTATTGATAAAAATTATGTCAAAACTAGGGAAGGAGCATTGAACAATAGTGAAGCGGGTTTTCAGGTATTTACGTGGCACTAGTGATTATGTTTTGTGCTACCAAGGAAGATCAATATTGGACAAAGTGTTGGGAATATGTGGCTTTTATTGATGCAAACTGGACTAGATATCTAGATCAAAGAAGATCTACAAGTGGGTACATGTATAGCCTATTTGGAGGAGCAGTCATTTGGATGAGCGAGAGACAGTCTGTAGTGGCACTTTCAACTACAGAGGCTAAATAGATGGTGGCCACTCATGCAAGCAAAGAAGTAGTTTGGTTGTAGATATTGTGTTCAACTATGGGGTTGGTACAACAAGGTATAAGGATAGACTATGACAGCCAAAGTGTAATTTTCTTGGAAAAGAACACTTTGAAGAATGTTGCAGATGCATTAACAAAGTATGTGAGCACTGAGAATCTTTCTTGGTGTAGAGAATCAAAGGGCGTTGTAGCTCATGACGAATGGTTGTGCACTCCTGTGGCCCCCTTTATGGAAAGAAAATAACAAGTGGGAGAATGTTGGGTATGTGTTATATTCTTTCCCTTGCACAGGGACTGGAGCAACGCCCCAAGATTTTTTTTTTTATGCAAACCTAATGATGGTGAACTTACCCATAGTTTTATGCATGACGATTTTTTCCCATGGTATTTTGTAGATCTGACCAAGGGAACTACGGTTATGTTCTAATCCAGCGTTAATGGATTAAGGTTTATGAATGCTTCGACATGTATATAATGTATTACACATTGAAATATAATGAAAAATCAATCTGGTTTTCCCTGTTTAAGTTCTAGGAGAAAACCTCTGTGTATATTTTATGTTTTTGTCATTGTATATTTTTTTTTGCTTTTAAGAATTCGTTTATAGGTAATTTTATACAAGGTTAAAACCTACAAAAAAAAATGTAATATTTAATAAGTATTGGATTTTAATAAGTAAATGGATATAGAGAATACAATTAGAAAAAAAGAAAGTTTAATTCAAAATATATATTTAATTAATACAAGTAAAAAAATGAGTTACATAAATACACGATTAATTAGATAAATATAATGGTATTGAAAATAGTTAATAATTTATGATTGGGCTTGGAGTATGCCCTAAAATTGCTTCTACTTGGCTAAGAGTTCATCTTCCTCGGACGTAAGAAAACGGGTTAATGGCCCAAGACCCAGAGGCATCTAGCAAGAGTGAAAGTCTGCCACTTTACAGACCATCAACCAGTTATTTCAGGTGGCGGGTTAATGGCCCAAGACCCAGAGGCATCTAGCAAGAGTGAAAGTTTGCCACTTTACAGACCATCCACCAGTTATTTCAGGTGGCGTGGTTTTCTTTGAATAACGATGATGAGTCAACGTGCATTCCTGAATAACAACTAAAAATAGTTGTCATCACCGCTGGTTTGACAAGTGAATTATAATAGATTTTCCCAACTTAAAAAAACTAATAATTAAAAAAAAAAAAGAGAAAAGAAGTCAAAATAGAAAGAACAATAAACTTTGATTTATGAAACAATGATTAGTAAAGAAAACGAAGGCACAAGGTTAATTGTGATTGTTATTACGAAGGCACTAAGGTTTAAGTATTTAATTAGATTCTATAATATTAAGGATAAAAACATTCTAATCCACATTTATTGCGTTAAAAAACATATGAGTTACCAAATTATCTAAAAACATCCCTGAAATATAAAAAAACTATAAAACACAATAAAATGAGAAAACATCATAGCAAAATCCAAAATATTAAATTATCCACCTGATGAAATATTAACATACGGTTTTAATTCACCTTTAATGCATTAGCTCGAGCAAAGAATGTGAAATCCCTTCTTCACAATGTCCATAATATCTTTTATAATAAAGGCAATGTGCAGGGCATATTCTCGAAACACAAGTTTGGGAATGTGTGGGAGCAAGGTAGAGGAGTACAAGTTTGGGTATGGGTAGGTATCTGAGTTAGGTGAAAAAGCTTAAAAGTTTGCGTAAAGCAAGCTGAAAGATTACCAATAATAGAATCGCCATTATTAATTAATTATAATTTTATGATCGAAGAGAGATAATAAGTATTTAGTTATAAGTTGAAAGATTATAATAATAATAGAATTGTCATTATTAATTAATTATAATTCTATGATCGAAGAGAGATAATAAGTATTTAGTTATAAAGCATTTAATATTTTATAGGTTTAGATATTTTATAATTCAATATGGGAGAGATGTTACCACATCAATGATAAATAATATTATATCAAAAATAATAAAAGAAATAAGGTTATTTTCTCTCTACACATATAATTAGTGCTTTAATGCTCTAAAATTTCATGTTATGTATCTTAAATTTAAATTACACATGTTAACTCTCTTTGATTTTTTTTCCAAGTTATAAATTGTTGCCTTCTTTATATTGGCAATACATGTGTTAATTCTTTTAGGGTTTTTTTTTTAACTTATCTACATTTTTTTGTAGGTTTGTGTTGGACATCTAATCCTCTAAAGGTTAGTGTGGAAACCGAATAGACTAAAGGAGTCCAAAAGACCTTGGGATGTGGAACCCAACAGTAAAACCATGTACTATAAATGTATATCATTTGTTAATAAAAGATGTACTCTCATGTTTTATCTTTCATACTCTTTCTGCCATGTGTGTGTTTAACATGGTATCAGAGCAAGCGTATTCCTGCCCTGCATAATTACTTTGAGCCATTTGTTTTATGGCCTTTCTGTGCAAGTCATTTTTGCCATCAGTTCTGCATTTTATGAATATTTTCTCAGCTAAATTCTAGCTGCAACCTCTGTCATTTCTCCAGCGCCATTTTTGGCATTCCAGTCTATTTTGTAACTCCCATTCTGCCTATGTTCTGCATCCTTTGCAGACTGACGAAATTTCATGCATTACTGAGCGTGGACTGTGCATTTCTTGGAGTTACGCAGCGGAAGTTTGGTATATGTCGATTTGTTGTGGAAACACTGCAAGGAGGTGTGATTCCTGGTTTTGAATCTTCATTGTCACGTTGTCCACGACCTCACCATAGCAAAGGTATTATCGCACAGGTCCCAGTTATCGGTGTTGTGGTGCCATTGTGGCTCTGAGTCACACTTTGGAAGTCTCTTGTACATAAAACATTGTTTTTTAAATTGTTGTTCTTATTTCAATTAGAAATTGGGAGTCAACAATGCATTGTCTCTACGCCCTCCTCGTTGGTCTGTAAGTTGCATTTAGTTATATACTTTGAGGCCATGGCTGCTATTTTATTTTGCAGTGTTTATTTAGTTTGTGATTCATTGCCCTGTTGGTTCCGTTGCCGCGCTTCTTGAATCTTGCTAGTGGCCTTTGGTCATGCCTATCATATACAAATATGGCATGGGTGTTCGTCTTTGCCTTTGACTGTTGAACGTGTACCTCTCTGCTCCCACGCTGTACCCACATACCACCATTAATTTCCTTTGTAAATACGTTGGGTTTAGCTCCCTTCCTGCAAATGATGCTCTCTCCCATACGTTGCTGAAATTCCAGTTCTTGAAATGCTCCATACGATGCTCCCTCCCTCCATACGCTGCTCTCTCCCATACGCAGACCTCCCTTGATTGCATTTATCACTTCTCGTAAGCAACACTCATATACGTAGCTTGTTTGCAACTTTTGATAGCTGGTTGAGGCCGCGAGCCATTCCTTAGGATTGTTGGTGCGTTTGGAGGTACACCAACATAAAACTGAGCCATTCCTTGCTATCTTGCTGCGTGGAGCCATTTCCGAACAGAGATCAACATCTGGAGAGGAGAACTGAACTGGTGGGATTGTTGGACTTGTACACCATGGGCGGTGTATAATGTTGTAGCTCTGAAGGAAGCGTGTGGCTCAAGTTCATCTTCTGGAAGGGAACTCGAACACCCAGTTATTGCTATTCCTTATTTTATTGCATGGACGAGTTCCCTTGGGATCACATATTGGTTGTGAAATTGAGGATAATGGTCATGGAGCATACTCAAAAGCTTAACCAGGCATATCAAATAGATTCTGGGCTGCATATTACTTAGAGGAGGGAGCATATGCGCTGTAGGAGGTAATACGAAGCTGCAGGCAAGTCGTGTCACATGTTTGTGGCATCAAATAATTTCTCAAGAGGTTGCGTCCCCTTTCTGAGCATAACCACAAATTCTGAAGCATTATAGAGACAGTCAAAAGATTATTCCTCACTGTTGTAACCTCATTTAAGAGACTGTCTACCATCTCAAGGCATAGTTGAAGAGGATTGTTGATGTCAAAGACCCTTGTGCAAGGTGAACCCGTGTAGCCATTTCTGGACCAACATCTAATTTCTGAGCAGTGTCCCCATTATTGAACGCTGAAATGAAGTGATTCAGGGGCTGACATGTATAGTTGAGCATATTTCAGGGCTGTCAACAATTGCCATAATTACACTGAAACTGAGAAGTTTTGGGGGCTTGGAGAGAAGTTCTGTAGCTACAGTTTGTGCAAGGACATGTCTGGACCAAAACTAGAGACCAAATCGAATGGAATATTAGCCCATCTTGCTCACTGATTGAACATGGAAGCTGCTGGTGCAATTTGCATATGACTGGGACAAGTTTTAGAGTTAATAACACTGTTGGACGTGGCTAATTAAAGGCTAATATGTATGGTTGTTTTCCCTGAAAGGAACTGATAAGTTGGAGACATCTTTGCTGCCATTCACTACAGTCTTGCTTATTTTATATGAAGAAATTGATAATATTGTAAGCACTTGTTTTGGAAAAACTTGTAACAAAGTTTCACCCCAGGGTTTCGGAGGTGAGCACTTCATCATCTATCATTTCAAAATTGGCAAATGTAAGGTGCTTCTTATGTGCTTTCAGCTTTGCAGTTTATGAGATTATGTACATGTTTGTAAGCCACCTTTTATGTGAAAAATTGGGGACTGTTTATATTCTTTAAAGTTGCAGCAATTTGGCATTATTTAGGAGTTCAGTGGAAATTGTTTTAAGCCAAGACTATCAGAGAAGTTGTTGCCAGGACAAGTTCTCTTGGATTCAAGGATGGTGCAGGAACATATCTTTTTTAGGCATGAATTGCTTGTTGCCTTGTTGGAAGCTAAATTCTCAGGTGAATTATAGAAAATTCATTTTTGAATAAGGAGTCTGTTTTCCGAATATCACCATTCTTTGTGTGTTGAATCTATTGCAAGCTACCAAGATTGATTTGAAGTTGTTGCCATAAGTTTATATAAAAGAGCAATTGGTGTCCATCTTTTCCTCATTGTTTTACTATTTTTTGAGGTTAAAAATGGCTCCAATTGGTGAATTATTAGAGTTACTGAACAATCTAATACTCTCTACTATGGATAATACAGTCAAAATCAGCAAGGATTTTCTCACCGATATTCGTAGTTGTTTACAAGATGTACATGAAAAGATTGACTTTTTACAACTTGAATATTAGCTTCAGCAAGAAGAATTATAACAGAGAAATCATCATTCTGAACCTGTTTCTGTTCAGAACATTGAGACAGCAACCCATCAGCAGCAAGTCAATAATGTTATAGTTCATTCAGATTTAGTACCCAATAAAGCAACAAGGTTACATGCAGATGCTGAAGTTCAGCTTGCAGTTCCCAAGCCCACCATCAGACCTTGGGAAGAGCTTGTCCACAACAAGCACAGAACTGGTCTTGGATATGACAAGGGCTTGTCCTTCCATATTCCGAACTACTCCAAACCAATCCAATTTCAAAGTGTTGGATTTCTTCAAGACGGTTCATATTCATCTACTCCTCATGACAGTTCACCTTCAGCCATTCCAGATTCTGCCCCTCTTCCACAGCAACAACAACAACAGATTATGAAATTCCAACACTATGAACGAGTTGGCCATTTGAAAGATCACTGTTTTGATCTTCATCCATGTAAGCACTATCATAAAACTAATCATTCTTCAAACTGATGCTTCAAAAACAAACCTCTTGCAAGAACAAAGATTCATCTTGGATGGATCGCTTCTTGGCAATGGGCATCAACAGCCAAGAACATATTCCAGTCACATGTCAGAACTTGTTCTAGAGTATTGAACATTCTTGCAGTTGGGTTTTCTCCATCATCTCACCTTGTATCTGACAAGGGGGGAAATGATGGTCATATACAAGCTTCAAAGCCACATCAAGCGAGCCTGAGCCACAACCTGCCACACCAGTTTCAGAGTTGTAGCCAGAGACAAAGATGCCCCTGAGCATGCTTTCAATTGGTAACCTGGGACACTTCCTCTAGCAGAAGACTTCAGCTTCTTGCCAGTTTCGAAAGAATTCCAAGAATAGAATAAGGAACACTTCCTCTAACAGAGGACTTCATCTTCTTGCCAGACTTGGAAGAGTTCCAGCAGGAATTGCATTAAGCATTTCAGAGTTGTTGGTCATCCTTAAACCATCACAGGTTGAGACTTCCCTTTTCAAGTTGAAGTTCTCCCTTTTATGTGGGGTGAGACCTCCCTTTCATGGTTAAAGGTTCCCCTCTCAAAACAATAGGAGCACTTCCTCTAACAGAAGACTTCAGCTTCTTGCCAGTTTTGGAAGAGTTCTAGGAATTGCATTAAGAAGTCAAGTGTTGGTGGTTATCCTTAAACCACTGCCCTTTATACTAACATTTCAGAGAGCACATTCAGCCTAGTGTTGCCATGCATTTTTGCACATTTTGTATTACAGCTCTCTTCTTGGACTCATACATAACCCTTCGGATTAAAGGGGGGAATGTTGGACACCTAATTCTCTAAGGGTTAGTGTGGAAGCCGAATAGACTAAAGGAGTCCAAGAGACCTTGGGTTGTGGAACCCAACGGTCAAACCATGTACTATAAATGTATATCATTTGTTAATAAAAAATGTACTCTCATGTTTTATCTTTCATACTCTTTTTGCCATGTGTGTGTTTAACAGTTTGGAATTGGTGAGGCTACATCATGGTCATGTCCAAGAATAACACCTAAATAAAGAATTGAACCAATAACTTAACATGTAAGAGTGCCTTAATAGCACACCCGGTCACCGCTTATCCAAAACTCCATAGACATTTTTAATTTATACATTACGGAGTTGAGATATTCAAAGATTGAAAAACTAATAATGCTAGAATATTAATAGATATTATTGCTATGTTAAGCTTTCTATTATGAACAATAAAAATATTGAACATCTTAAAAAATGTATTTACCATAATCATGGGATTTGGAATTCAAATAAATAACTAGTGACACAAAAGAAAACAAAAAAATATTGAACATCTTAAAAAAATTATTTCCCTAATCGTGGGATTTGAATTTAAGTAAATAAAACTCGAAGAGTTAAAATCTTTATTACTCTTATATTTATTGCAACTAAATGTATCAAATTAAATTAAGGTACCACAATATTATGATTTATTTATTATATTAGTTGTAAATTTAGAAAATTAAAATAAAACAAATCTGAAGTGTTTAATATTGAAAAAACATTTTAAAGATTTGTAATTTAATATAAATCCATCAAGATTTATTTTATTCTGGATTTAATAAAATTTTGACAAAAATCTAAAAAGACATTTTCTCAAATTTTGCACTCTAAAAAATTACATTTTGAGAAAATTAATCTCTATTAATACTTAATAGTTCCAATGTTAAAATGAAATATATTGATACACAACCCAACATACAAAGCACTATTTGCTATATAATTTTAAAACTCAATTTTTTTTGCTCCAGGTGACTGAAGAGTTTCAGTGGCATTTTTTCTCATTATGACGGAAGAGTTTTAAGTTGGAGAAAATGAGTATGTATTGATTGAGGGGAGAGGCTCATTCTACAAGGAGTATGATATGTAAGGATGTATGTTAGTCATCAAAGTTGAAATTTTAAGCATGTCTACTAAAAAAAAACTAAAAATCTAAAAAAAAGCTTAACTTTACAAAACATTCAAAATAATTCGTGCTTATAAAAAATTTTACACATGAAGAAATTAGATCCCTCTTTGCTCATATAAGATTTGTATATAAGATAGATTTATACTAGTACCTATCATAAAAGCCAAGAAAAACTATAATTAATTATTAATTTACTATTGTAAATGTTATATAAGATAGATTTATACTAGTACCTATTATAAAAGCCAAGAAAATTTATAATTAATGATTAATTTACTATTTTAAATCTTATCGAGGAAAGATTATTTCCGGAAAAGCTCGAACATTTGAGCACAATAAAAAAATGGAAGCAGAGGAATTCAATGGATGGTTAAAAGTGGTCGGGCAAAAAATTTTGAAAAAATCTTGTAAAAGCAGTGTTTAAATCATATTTTTGATGGTGTAAATGGATTCAGCACCATCAAAAACTTCTAGAACACCTAAAATTATGAAGTTTGACAACTTTTACTTAAATTTACAAAAATTTCTGTCAAATTTTTTCAAAATATAAACTGAATTTCCATAATTTTCAAAGAAAAAACATAATTGTTACACTGCCAAATAAAAGCCGTAAAACCCTTGAATGTGCGGTGAAATCGTCACGTGATCTCCCATACGCAATTGCGCTTACATAGTACGTTTCATACACCATGTGTATTATTGGTTCAGTGGTTTCTAAGAGTCGCTAGCTCTTGACCGATCTTCCCTCTCATTAAAAAAGAAAAAATTAGACAGGCCGGATGGTAAATGCCTTTCATCTTTATATTTACACGTGTAATACATGACCGTTAATGAAAAGTTTAAAAACATCAAAGTAACAATCACCTAGATTCGTCTTGACCATAAATTTAAAATTAGTTTCTTCGCCTGTAAAAGCATGAAGAATGAGTCATCAGAGCGAGTAGCAACATCCTCAAAAGTTCCTGTAGGCTCCGACGAAAAATTGAGTGCTTCAAATAATTGTAATAGCGACAACAGGAAGTTTCTGGAATGAAATAAGATCGAAAACTTTTTATTTGTCGTATCCGACAAATCTAAATAATTTTGACACTGATATCTGCACCGTTGACGGAGACAAGATATTTCGACTCCAAGTTACTCGTTTTACACAATGAGTTGTCCTCGGCCTCTAAAAAAACCATGTAATCGGAATAATAGCAAGAATTATATATACAGTGTATATACGCTATTCTATCGCCTGTACATGAATTGTATATACAGTGTATATACGGCATTCTATTGTCTGTTACCATCCCATATCCAGACAATGTCTTTGAGACCCGGCCTCAGCTCTTGGCTGCACAACTTACGGTACTCGAGCGTATCTCCCCCGATCTTGCGAAGCTCCACCACGAAGAACGAGGGTGTTACTTCGAAAATCTCGGCATCGATCGACAAATGCCCCTTTAGCCCGTGCTCAGGTCTCTGTAACTTCATCTTGCAATCCTCGGATTTCTTGACTCTGAATCTCAGTACTTTAGCAATCTCCTCCAGCTTCGAGATTATGCTCCAGACTGGCTGAGTCGATGTGAACCACAATTCCTGCTTTAGGGTTTTGTCCTCGAATAACCCTGAGAGGTCGAATTCAGGAGACAGGGCGATAATGTCGAAGGCGTTGAAGCGGGCCGGCTTCGGAATAAAGAACGCCGAATCGACATCGTCAAGGGGGCCGACATCGAGATCGCAGTCGGGTTGCGGGGGTTCGAAGCCCTGCTGAAACCAGGGGACCTCCATTAGCTCGGCGAGCGTTATCCTCGTCTTAGGGTTGGGATCCAGGAACCGGAGAATGAGCTGCCGGACGTCGGAGGAAAACCAGGGCGGGAATTTGAAGTCCCCCTTGTGGATCTTTTTATACAATGCCATCAAATTCGTATCATGGAATGGCAAGAAACCCGCCAGGAGAACGAAAAGTATGACCCCGCAAGACCAGATGTCGGCCTTGGCACCGTCATAGCCCTTCATCGTTATGACCTCCGGTGCCACATACGCCGGCGTGCCGCACGCCGTGTGCAAAAGACCGTCCTTCCTGAACTGGTCCGGCAACGCACTGAGGCCGAAGTCGCAGACCTTCATGTCGCCTTTGTCGTCTAATAACAAATTCTCCGGCTTCAAATCCCTGTGGTACACTTCCCGGCTATGGCAGAAATCCACTGCACATATCAATTGCTGGAAATACTTCCTGGCTTCGTCCTCGTTCAGTTTCCCCTTTTCGGCTACCCTGTTGAAGAGCTCGCCCCCCTTAATGTACTCCATAACGATATAAATCTTGGACTTGCTCGCCATGACTTCGTAAAGCCGAACGATGTTTGGGTGCCGGACCAATCTCATGACAGAGATTTCCCGTTTAATCTGCTTCATCATCCCGACCTTGAGAATTTTCTGCTTGTCCATAGCTTTAATGGCGACATCCTCGCCAGTCTTCAGGCTTTTCGCATGGTATACCTTAGCAAACGTCCCTTGCCCCACTAGGCGCCCTAATTCATACCTATCCATCAGAATATTGGGCTTCATCACAATCTTTGTCCCAAAAAGGAATGTAAAATCAGAAATCCGTGTGGATTAAAGCTGCTGCTCAGATGTCTTCGCTGTATCGCCTCCGTGAAGCTTTTCACCGAGAACCGATCCATTCCAGGTAGCGTTGTGCAAATGTGCTCTGTTACAGTCCGGGATGCCCTGCGTACCTCAGCTCCGAAAGAACTCTGGTTGCTTGCATTTTTTTATCTAGCAAGTACTTACAGTAGACATTTTCATTCCCATCCATACTGAAAACCGTGGATGCAGAGTCCACAGAGTTCAGACTCAAGCCTGAGTTTATATTTGGGGTAAAACGCGTGTAGGTGTCAAGAGCGTATTCGTGAGGTGTATACAGGGCCCATTTCCGGCCGGTCCCCTACCCAGCGAACTGAAAGCTGCAAGTCATATCAGATTCTAATTGCGATTTTGACCAGGTGAATGCCTTAAGAGTTTCATTATTCGGGATTTTAACCATGTGATTCATGGTTCAGAATAGCGATTCGGGCAATGTGAAATTGCAGTAACAGGTTCTAATAAGGTAGATTTTCCATGAGATTCTTCCCGCCATACATCAGAATAAATACCACTTATCGTATGCGGAATCGGAGCTTGTCGAATCAGATGTGAATAACCTCTCTTTTTGAACTATCTGGACAAATTTAAAGCAGGCGTACATGGTGTCTTTGTGTGTTGCGGTTCAGGCCACGTGGCGTTGTATCTACATCCAGATTGTATCATGGACAAAAGTATTTAAGGTACTTTTTTCGGGAGTTGTATATAAATGCGATTTTTTGGAGATTCCGGTGACGGAATCAGGCAGAAGAAATTGAGATTAAATCTTGATTTTTAGCAGTTAAAATCGTTTTTTAACTGCATATTTGGATTCAGTACCCTGAAAAACCCTTGGGACCCCTTGATTGTGCAGAAACTAACTATCAAACTTGCTATTCCAATAAATTGCTACCGGATTTTGACCAGAAAAACTTTCAAAAAATCTCATTATAGACAACTACCTTCTTTCACACAACAAGATTTTTCCCAACCTGGTTGAGCAGGATTTGGGGTCCCTTTCATCGACACCTTATCGGTGAATGTATTATTGTCCGATTTGTATTTATCGGTTAATGTATTATTGTCCCACTTGTATTGTTTGTTGGGGGAGGAAACAAATCTCTTTAATTATTAGATTTATTCAAATTTACACATTTAAATTAAGTGAACTATCTATTCAAGCCCAAGGATTTTACCACCACATTTCCGAAAAGATAAAGATTATTCCTCAACTTCCACTCTAACCCTCCCACCTTATTACTAATTTTTTATATATAAATATAAAAATAAAATACAATATCCAATAATATTGAACTATTGATGTAGTCTTAATTAATAGAATCAAAATTATATACAATATTTATAAATATTTAATGGAGGTTTTATTTTTATTTTTATATTTGAGTAAAATTTACTTTATTAAATTTATATAATATCTTAATAGAGTTTTAATTTTTATTTTTGTATTTTGAGTAAAATTTATTTATTAAATTTATAGAAAGCGTATTTATTAAAATCAAATGAAAGTAAAATGGATGGAAAAGAGATTTTTTTCAATGACCAGGTTTAGTTATTATGGAAAATATTATTTTTTTATGAACTTTGTTACAATATGGATTATAAGTAAAATTCAATGCATTTCATTAAATTTATAATATAGAAGAGAACAATTTGAATGGAATAACAAGAATTGAGAACTCTAGCGAAATATGTCACCACTAACAAAAGCATTCTGACAGATAGAATCAAACTCACAAAATACAAAGCCAAGTAGAATATTTTACTCAAAGAAAATAATTTTGGCAAAAGACACAGAGGAATCTATTGAACAATATCAAAGCTTGTCAAAAGCAAGTAGATACAAAAGTAAGTTCTATTTTATTCAAGAAAATGATATAGTATATGTAGATAAAAGATATTTAAAATAATTTAATAGAATTTATGGTAAATCAGTAACATTCAGGCACACTCTTCTTGACACTTGCCAAGAAGCATTTGAAAGAGCAGATAATATGCAAGCCGAAATCAAAGAAATGAAAGGTCAAGATCTAGAAGTCGAGCGCCATGAAAGGGAGAGGATGGTAACACTTCACACTCTAGGAAACATTAGGTTTATTGGGGATCTTTTCAAGCGCAAATTTTACTTCACAATGTATGCAATTATCAAATGAAAAGCATGATTGATGTCTACATGCAAAGATTGATGTTATATTTGTTGTAATTAGCGAAGAAATGGTTTATTTTTGTGAACTCTCTCAAAAAAATGATCCTTCGATGTCAAAGCCTCTTCAAACCCTAAGTTCAGGTCACACAGTTATTTTCCTATTTTTTATGTGTTTCAACTACATTTTCGTTTTTCTTTGATCAAATTAGGCTAAATTTAAGTGGCAACATTGCAAGGATTGAAAAATCTTCGCTAACATCTTTGAATTAATTGTGCATTTGTGCAGTTATTGACTTTTTTCACCTTTTGATTGTTTCGCCTATGAATGACTAATTATTCCATTGATTTGTGGAAAATAAAAAGAATTTTGAGGCTATTTAAACGCTCAGATTTGTTTTCTTACCCTATCACTGGTCCTTATGTAGTAATAATATATAACTTTCAACATGTGGTTGTCAGTATTAAATTTTCCATGAAAGTTCTCATCTAATTCAGAATTGTTGCTTCTATCTTGACTTCATTTGCAATCAGTGACTACTATACTTTTGTATCTTCTTACTTTTGATAACCTTTGATATTGTTCAATAGATTCCTTTGCATATTTTGCTAAAATGATTTTCTTTGAGTAAAATATTTTGCTTGGGTTGTGTTTTTGCGAGCTTGATTCTATCTGTCAGAGTGCTTTTGTTAGTGGTGGCCTATTTCGTTGGGGTTTTGTGAGTTCTTATTATTCAATTTAGGGTGTTGTCTTTTATTTTGAAACTTCCATTTCAATTTTTGTCATCCCTGTCTAATTCTGCACCGGAAAGATTATGGGAAACACTTGGTGAAAGAAGAGAATGTGGCCATGGGTCACAAAGATTAGAGGTGGAGTCATATACCCTAGGTTCAAAACAACACAAGTCTGCTTATCAATCTTCTTGCCAGGAACTATTAAACTCAAAGGCTTCATCAACCACAGGGGCATGCCCACCTCCAACTCTTGTGAAGGTTGTTATTCGTTGGTCTGCTATGAGGACAACCTTGCCAAAGAACGATCAAGTTTTAAAAACAATTATGGGGATACTATACAATTTTACCACGAAATACTTTTATGTTCTTAAAAGATCAAATTAAAATTTAACTACGGAAAACTTTGATGTTCTCAATTGCATATTTATTTTTCTTTGATCAAATTTGGCTAAATTTAAGTGGTAACATTGCAAGGACTGAAAAAGCTTCACCACCATCTTTGAATTCATTGTTCATTTGTGCAATTATTGAATTTTTTTGCCTTTTGATTGTTCCACCTATGAACGACAAATTATTCTATCAATTTGTGGAAAATAAAAAAGAATTTTGAGGGAATTTAAACCCTTGGATCTATTTTGTCTTACCCTATCACTGGTCCTTATGTAGTAATAATATATAACTTTCAACATGTGGTTGTCGGTATTAAATTTTCCATGAAAGTTCTCATCTAATTCAGGATTGTTGCTTCTATATTGACTTCATTTGCAATCGGTGGCTATTGTACTTTTGTATCTTCTTGCTTTTGATAACCTTTGATATTGTTCAATAGATTCCTTTGTGTCTTTTGCCAAAATGATTTTCTTTGAGTAAAATAGTTTTCTTGTCTTGTATTTTGTGAGTTTAATTCTTTCTGTCAGAGTGCTTTTGTTAGTCATGGCATATTTCAATGGGGTTTTGTTAGTTCTTTTTATTCAATTTAGGTTGTTGTCTTCTATTTTGAAACTTCTGTTTCAAATTTTGCCATCCCTATCTAATTCTACACCTGAAAGATTATGGGAAACACTTGGTGAAAGCAGAGGATATGGCTATGGGGCACGAAGATCAAAGGTGGAGTCATATACCCCAGGTTCAAAACAACACAAGTCTGCTTATCGGTCTTCTCGTCAGGAACTATTAAACTCAAAGGCTTCATCAACCACAGGGGCATGCCCACCTCCAACTCTTGTGAAGGTTGTTGTTCATTGGTCTTCTATGAGGACAACCTTTCCAAAGAACGATCAAGTTTTAAAAACAGTTATGGGGATACTGTACAATTTAACTACGAAATACTTTTATGTTCTTAAAAGATCAAATTATAATTTAACTATGGAAAACTTTGATGTTCTTAACTGCATTTTCAATTGCATTTTTGTTTTTATTTGATTAAATTTGGCTAAATTTAAGTGGTAACATTGCAAGGACTGAAAAAGCTTCACAACCATCTTTGAATTCGTTGTTCATTTATGCAATTATTGACATTTTTTGCCTTTTGATTGTTCAGCCTATGAATGACAAATTATTCTATCGATTTGTGGAAAATAAAAAGAATTTTAAGGGAATTTAAACCCCTGGATCTATTTTGTCTTACCCTATCACTGGTCCTTATGTAGTAATAATATATAACTTTCAACATGTGGTTGCAAGTATTAAATTTTCCATGAAAGTTCTCATCTAATTCAGAATTGTTGCTTCTATCTTGACTTCATTTACAATCGAAGGCTATTTTACTTTTGTATCTTCTTGCTTTTGACAACCTTTGATATTGTTCAATAGATTCCTTTGTGTCTTTTGCTAAAATGATTCTCTTTGAGTAAAATATTTTTCTTGGCTTGTGTATTTTGTGCGTTTGATTCTATCTGTCAGATTGCTTTTGTTAGTGATGGCATATTTCACTGGGGTTTTGTCAGTTCTTGTTATTCAATTTAGGTTGTTGTCTTCCATTTTGAAACTTCTGTTTCAAATTTTGCCATCCCTATCTAATTATGCACCTGAAAGATTATGGGAAACACTTGGTGAAAGCAAAGGATATGGCTATGGGACACGAAGATCATAGGTTAAGTCATATGGCCCAAGTTCAAAACAACACAAGTTTGCTTATCAGTATTCTCACCAAGAACTATTAAACTCAAAGGTTTCTTTAACCACAGGGACGTTCCCACCTCCTACACTTGTGAAGGTCGTTGTTCGTTGGTATGCTATGAGGACAACCTTGCCAAAGAATGATCAATTTTTAAAAACAGTTATGGTGATACTGTTCAACTTACCCACACAAAAATTTGATGTTATCAAAAGATCAACTTCCAATTTAACTATGGAAAACTTTGATGTTCTCAACTGCATTTTCATTTTTCTTTGATCAAATTCGGCTAAATTTAAGTGGCGACATTGCAAGGATTGAAAAATCTTCCCCATCATCTTTGAATTTTTTGTTCATTTGTGTAGTTATTGACATTTTTTGCCTTTTGATTGTTCTAACTATGAATGACTAATTATTCCATCGATTTATGGAAAATAAAAAGAATTTTGAGGATATTTAAACCCTAAGATCTGTTTTGTCTTACCCTATCACTCGTCCTTATGTAGTAATAATATATAGCTTTCAACATGTGTTTGCCAGTAAAAAATTTCCCATGAAAGTTCTCATCTAATTCAGAATTGTTGCTTCTATCTTGACTTCATTTGCAATCAGTGACTACTGTACTTTTGTATCTTCTTTCTTTTGACAACCTTTGATATTGTTCAATAGATTCCTCTGTGTCTTTTGCCAAAATGATTTTCTTTAAGAAAAATATTTTGCTTGGCTTGTGTATTTTGTGAGCTTGATTCTATCTATCATATTTGTTTTGTTAGTGGTGACATATTTCACTAGGAGTTTGTTAGTTCTTTTTATTCAATTCAGGTTGTTGTTTTCTATTTTGAAACTTTTGTTTCAAAAAAATTCATCCCTATCTAATTTTGTACCCGAAAGATTATGTGAAACGCTTGGTGAAAGTAGAGGATATGAATATAGGGCAAGAATATCATAGGTGGGGTCACATGCCTAAGGTTTAAAACAACAAAAGTATGCTTATCAATCTTCTTGCCATGAAGTATTAAACTTAAAGGTTTCATCAGCCACAGGGACGTGCCCACCTCCTACTCTTGTGAAGGTTATTGTTTGTTGGTTTGCTACGAGGACAACCTTGCTAAAGAATGATCGAGTTTTAAAAACAATTATAGGGATACTATACAATTTAACTACTGAAAAATTTGATATTCTCAAAAGGTCAACTTACAATTCAACTACGAAAAACTTTGATGTTATCAAAATATCAACTTATAATTTCTGGTATCAACTTATGTGTTTTATATTATACTCAATATTGTTTTTTATTTAGAGAATATTATATTTTTATTTTAAATTGGACATGTATGAAATGGATATTAATCACAAAAGGAATTACACATATCCTTTATACTACACTGTAGAATACTAGGTGATGACATTAACTCTTTAACAACATTTTCAATGAAGATTAAATTGTCTAATTACGCCATAAGGCGTTCCCCTCTGAAAAGAACTCCCCTAGCTGCCACTCTCCATCAGTCTACGCTGTTGGATCAAGTGTTAGATGATTAGAGAATAGTGTACTATCAGATTGATACAATTTCATTTGATAACCTCTCAACCCGCTTTTGTTAACCAAATTGGTGGTCCAAAGGTTAAACTAATAAAATGTGTTGCAACAGCAAGAAAAACTTCAGGCTTTGCTCTTAGTTTGGCGAGGGTTTGTTTCTTCTAGCATAAGACCAAGCCCCCACTCAATCTGTTGGCATGCACACAATACCATGATTTCCATGATTTCCATCCTAGAAACGCCACTAGAGAAGAATACAAACCAAAAGACAAACCAAAAGGCAAACTCACGAGAGCAGTTTTCTTTCTTTGCCTTGAGCTTACTGGACTCGAAATAGATCCGAGGGCTTAGAACTTACAATCCTTTAAAATTCATGTATGTATATTATTTTCACAGAAATATCTCCTCTGGCTCTTTCAATGCTCCAATAATTGTTTTTGTTTCACAAGAGATTGGAGAGTATTAGGAACTTCATATCTGCCGCATTGGGTTTGTTTTTTGTTGTAGAAGACCAAGCCCCGTTCAATCTGTTGGCATACACACCACACACTACTATGATTTCCATGGCAGAAAATATGTTGCTAGAGAAGAATCTGTCCCAAAAAGACGAACTCACTGGAGAGGTTTTCTTTCCTCGCCTTGAGCTTACTAGACTCGAAATAGATTTGAGGGTTTAGACCTTAAATTACTTCAAAATTCATGTATATATATTATGATGAGTCAACTTTCACTGTCTTTTGGATTTTTGAAGTTTGTTGGAGGAATGCCTGGGACATTGAAGAATCCATCATATTTTTTTGTGCCTCTTGCCATATGTCCATTCCCTCAACAATGGCTTCCATGGTTATAGTGCAGGAGCTCTGCATGTTGAGCATGATGAATATGCAGAGAAAAGGATGATTAAATCTAACACTACAATTCATTCATCATGAATGGTGTTTTTTTTTAATTATCAAGCATGAGTGTTGTGCTCCTCTCAATTGCAATCCATAACCTTGTCATAGGAACATTGGTATCAATATGAAAACATTCAAGGCAAACAATAGTTATTGTCAATATTCAGTTTGGATATAATGCTTAATGCCTTTAGGGTTATTAACTAGGCATCAATGAACTATCACTGTTTTGATCAATGTTAACCTAGTTTTAATTTTCAATGTAGATATTGTAATAGTATTGGCATTGATTTCACTCACTCATCCATCCATTCGACAACCCAATACTTCTTTGTCAATGACACACAACATGTTGCTTATAAAAGCAATTGTAGTCTTCAAGAGAATCCAAAGAGTGTCCTGGTGGCTTAATGTGTTTGACAAGATGTAGCCTTCCTAAAGTGTTATAATAAGGTTTTTTCTCTATTTATAATTGACACTGAGAAGTGATTGCTAGTTGTAACTGTGATTTAAAAATACAAGTCATACGATGATAATGGCAGCTCAACATATCAGTACTACTCAAATCCTCTATTACCTATATCTTGGTGGCAAGTAATAGGTGAAGCTTGCCTATATTCTTCCAATCGTTATTAACCATGAAAGTAATGGTTCAACCAAATCTGAAATTTGCTAGTAACCAACCAGCTCTATTTTGACACATTGTATAGTTTCCATTTCAATGTGATGATGATACATCTTTAGTAGAAAATTCACAGCAGACTGATCTTTCACAGTATTTTTTTCTAAAAAAAATTGGGTCAATTTTGCCTTGATTGCTGATTCTATTTTTCTTCATATTTTATTTTCATCTCAGAGATTTTTTGTTCAATGGAAATTATGAAATTTTAATATCCAAAAAGCCTAATTGTGGTAAGATAGAGCGAGCTGAAAAACTCTAAAAAATTGAATGTGGCCAAAATCTAGATCAGACAAGGTGATTGGACAAGGATGCGTATTAGATTTTTCGAGTGTGGAGATGAATACACTCAAGGTACCAGAATTATTGTAGTAGAAGCTCTTGAGACCTACTTGGATGGCACTGGAGCAGGTGCTTTTGTTGAAAGAGTTGAATACAACACCACATCTTTAGAGGTGGAATGGTTGTTAGAATATTTTCTTGATCCTTTGTATTTCTCATGAATCCTGGGGTATATAAATGATTATGAATATTGGAGAGATGATATACCAAATATCCATTAATTCAAAGAATCACCTTTGTTTTATATGGTGTCCTTTTATTGTTGTTCTTTGAAAACATAATGATGTCCACAATGAAAAAAATGTTCATAATTTCCTTGGATTTTCTTGAAGATGAAGGTTTTAATTGGTATGAAAAGCTTGTTGCAAATTAAATATCACCACTTTCATAATTATTCAAGTAATTTCTAAGAATTAGATTCATCTCTATGAGGACAAGTGTGAAGCATTTATTGCAGATGTGGCCCAACATTTGGATTTTGTTTATACATGTTTTTCTAGCCTTATGTTATGGGTGATTTTGATGATAAACAGGTTGAGGATAAGCTGCCACATGCATTTTGACCAGACATTATTCTAGCCCCCTTCAACATAACATTGACTTGGAATATGCTAGGTCATGTTATCATCTTTCAAAATTTTGTATTGGCTAACATGCCCATCTTGTAATTTCTTGTTGTAGGCTTCATATCATGAAGATTCCAGTGCATTTATAAGAGGTGTTTAACATTTCCTTGTTTTAGGAAGAGATGTTTATGTAAATAAAGAGCTAAGATGGCTCCATCAATTGTATGGTTGCACCTAGCTCTTATACTTTTTCATGTTATAGTAGGTGCAAGAATGAGCTCTCTAGCATGAGCACTAGCTCTTTTCATGGAGCTTGGGCATTGATGGCATATGCCTTTTGTTTTCAGATTTCTCATCTTTAGGTGCACATTTCTATTTTTTTTTTTATTTCTTCTTTTCAAGTTTTGTAAATGCATTTTACGTTCCATGACTAAACATGATAGAAATACATCTAGAATGATACATGATGCCAAACAAGTAATTTTTAATATTACTCTCTAGATAAGAGTTATGATTGCTTAGACTTAGCTTGACAATTTGTTTTAGTATTGTAACTGTGATGTTGATTTTGATTAGAAAAATTGTCACTTGTTTCCAATATTGATTTTTATACAATATCTATCATATGTTTATTGTAGATATTATCCAGCGCCATGGAAGCACTTCAAAACTTGTGTCTAAGGAAAGTTCCTTCAACATTCTCATTTGTGTCCTCATAGGGTGATCAGAAGCCTATTTCCAGGTCTTTATATTGTTCTTTGTAGTGGTAATAAATGTTGATTGAATGATCTTGGACATTGTAAATATATCATTTTGAAACATTATAATATGGTGCAAAGATTGCATTAATTTTACAAGACACTTCAAGCTACTAGTTCCTTTTCTACCGCCTCACGACATTTTCTTTGCAACATCTAGTGCAAATGCTAGTTATAATGTTTTAATAGAGTTTTATTTTTATTTTTTAATTTTGAGTAAAATATATTTCATTAAATTTATAGAAAGTGTATTTATTAAATCAAATGAAAGTAAAATGGATAGAAGAGATTATCCCTAATCACAAGGTTTAGCTACTATGGAAAATATTATTATTTTATGAACTTTGTTACAATATAGATTATAAGTACAATCCAATGCATTTCATTAAATTTACAATATAGATTATAAGTAGGTTCTATTTTATTCAAGAAAATGATACACTATATGTAAATAAAAGATATTTAAAATAATTTAATAGAGTTTTTTTTTTAATCTTTGAATTTTTGGTGAAATACCATTAATTACATTTATAGAAAATGTGTTTATCAAACCAAATGAAAGTAAAAGGGATAGAAGAGATCATCCTAATCAGAAGGTTTGGTTTAGCTAGTATAGAAAACAATGATGCATCATGAAATTTGTTACAACATATGTTATAAGTAAAATTTTGTCTTGTTCAAGATATTTGATCTGAAATTTTGGGAAAACTTGTTAATGCTATGCAAGCTCCCTCATTAGTTAAAATATTTTTAGGATCGTCTCATTTACCCAAATATATAAGAGGTTTTTGTGTCAAGTGATATCTCTTTTATGTGTCATGTGTGAGCAAATTATGAGTTAATTAACTGCTTAAATAACATGGACAATAAATGAAAGACAAAGAAATATACATAGAAAAATCATAAGACAAATCCGATCAAGGATTTCACTCTCCAGTACTAGGCTACATCTCCTAAGACCTCCTTCAATGGCTAGGCCCTTTTGGAATTATTTGGTTAAATGTTTGATCACAAGATTCTTCTCAACTCCAATGGCTTTGAAAATTGTACCATTGGGTTCATAGGACCCAAAAACCCCAAAAATGACTATTAGATCTATGAAAACTAACTCTGGCTGATCTGGGCATGACCTCCTTCCCTAGTGGCCCTAGGCTTCCCTAAACTTCCTTGTGGAAAAATCACTTGTAGAAATCTTCTATTGCCTCTAAAACCTATTCCATTATCTTCATAAGGTTGAAATCATCCAAAATTGGCTATTCATTTTCTAAAATTGGTCTAAATCCCATCAAGTTATGGTCTTTTTAATTTTTCCCTAGGAACCTCCTCCAAATTTGGAAAACTTCAATTAATCCCGCTAAATTTGGGTGTGGTTACAGATTTGGCGGAATCCTCTAAGATATCTGCCAAGTTAACTGCGGGTTTAATTAACAGTTAAGTGTGTTTAATTAGTGGTTAAACATGATTAGTGCATAATCCACGTTTATAGTAAACTACTAGTGGTTAAGTTCTGTAATGTTCACATGCACATTTAGCGTTAACCACTAGTGGTTAACCCCTAACCTTCGCACTTAACCTTTAACAATGTGCGCATTCCATTACATGTCAACTCTTAAGGTTTGGTGTAGTGGTAAGTGTTGTGGTTTGTGGAGGGGAGGTTGTGGGTTCAAACTCAACCTCCACCATAATTTTGCCCAAAACACATTGTTGACCTTTGACCAGTGGGAGGGACATGTGGTGGTGTTTGGGCTTGCCACGTGGCACCCTCTCATTGGTCCACCACAAACCAATCAGATTCCACCATATTACCAAACTGAAAACCAACAACGCTGAGACACTTGGCGAGCCCTCATTGGATGTTGACTTGCCCACATCATGTGCCCAGACACCTGCCACATTAGCAGTATGGATTGCTGACTGGGTAATACCTGCAAATTTTTTTGTTGTTTGGTGAAACGGTCAGAGGGCTCTAACTTCCTCATACGAACTCCGTTTTGAGTAAAACAAGTTGCGCTGGGATTGTATCGTCGAGACGAACGTGATCATTCAGGTTTCACATGATTCTGACCACATTGAGTTTTGAGCTAATTTTTGCCCCTAATCCAGATTCCGATCACTCCTTCCCACTTATGGGCTTTTGGACCCACAAAATCTGGTAACAATGTAAACTTTGAAACAGGAACTCCTACTGTTACCCGTTTTGTAGAGATAGAAAAAAAGTGACTCAATTTTGAAAAGGGGTGATGGAGAACACACGTGTTTTTTAGAGCATAGTTTTTGGCACTATAATTTTTTTTATGTACATTACGTTTTAGAATGGTAGTGTTTTTTACGCTGATTTAAAAACATGGTAATTCTACACCAGGCCCTTTTTTTAAAATGCTTTTTTTAT
>APFE030781743.1:209829-297204 GCA_000404065.3 Pinus taeda
CCCCAGGTGGGCAGGTGGGCGAGCCGCCGAGTGGCGCGGGGTGGGAGGTGGGGTGAGATTCTCAATAATTCAGATCAATGAAAGACTTCAGACAACCGTTAGGGCTAGCCTTTTGTGGCAATCTTGTTTCCCGCAACAAAGATAGTGGATGAAGGTAACCTTTATAAGATTCAGTAGGGTTTTAATTAAATATTCACGACTTCTCATAGAATATTTTTTAGAATTATTAATACCTTCTCCCTATCTTTCCAAACCTGGGTGTTCATCCTATTCGTCTTCTTAAATGCGTATACAAACAATGCTCGATGGAACCATTTAGAGCGGATCAGACAATATACAACCAAAGCACACGTGTAAGTATCCAGCTTTTAGAGTGTATTGAAGAATGTAGAATACACGTGTAAGCAGCTAGCATTTTCTTGACGGAAACGTTTTCTAGTTTTCTTCAGGAGCCTCTATGAAAGCGTCAACATAGATTTCTAGAGGAGAACAATTGATTACTCAGGTCTCGTTTCTTGGCTGATTGAAAATACATGACGCAATGAATATCAGTGGGTCTAAATTGTGATATATGATGGATTGAAATTTTTCAGTGTTGAAGCATTTTTAAATGTAAAATTTAATATATGAAGTGTTTCATCACAAAGCAGCACACTGCAACACGTTGCAACACAAAAAAAAAAAACAGCACGCTGCAACTCAAGGCTGGTCTAATATACAAATGAAGTATCTGCCCTATGCATGTGATAAATCGAACTTCTCTGCTGTTTAGTGTTGCAAACCCGATTATTTGCCAAATCTGGTTTGTGTCAATTTGGCAGCTACATTATTATATCCTTTTTATCTTTTCATCGCTCTGGAAATTTTAATAGCCATCAACATTTTTGATAAAGACCAGTCTGTCATTTGAAGATTTCATATGTCATAGAGTAATTTCATTATGAGCAACCAATAGTCACATTTAGAGGATAATTCCATGTCTACTCTCCAAAGGAACCTATGATGTATTAGAGATTCATGGTTGCAAACAATAATGAGCCAGTGTTTTATGATTGATAGATTCATGGTTGCAAACAATAATGAACCAGTATTTATATGATTGCTTTCAAGGTCGTTACAATAATGAAACAGTGTTCATATGATTGTTTCCGTTTTGAGGTGCATGTCGCCCTTTTAATGGCGTTAATGTTTGATTTTTGTGATTGCAGTATGCCTGGCCGATTCTGAGAATCGGCCAACCTCCCTGGGCGGGCAGACAGGTCGCCGGGGTGGCGCGGGGTGGCCGGCGCCGCCACATCCACACACCCCTGACGGCCTTCCGCTCCGCTGGGAGTTCTGGCCGATTCTCTAGAATCGCCAGCCATACTACAATAAAAAAAATCAAACATTGACGCCATTAAAGGGGCGACATGGGCCCCAAAGATTCAGTGGGGTTTTAATTAAATATTCATTACTTCTCATAGAATATTTTTTAGAATTATTAATACCTTTTCCCTATCTTTCCATACTTGGGCATTCATCCTATTTGTCTTTTTAAATGCGTATACAAACAATGCTAGATGGAACCATTGAGAGCGGATCCAACAATATACAACCAAAGCACATGTGTAAGTAGCTAGCTTTTAGAGTGTATTGAAGAATGTAGAATACACGTGTAAGCAGCTAGCATTTTCTTGACGGAAACGCTTTCCAGTTTTCTTCAGGAGCCTCTATGAAAGCGTCAACACAGATTTCTAGAAGAGAACAATTGATTACTCAGGTCTTGTTTCTTGGCTGATTGAAAATACATGATGCAATGAATAGCAGTGGGTCTAAATTGTGATATATGATGGATTGAAATTTTTCAGCGTTGAAGCATTTTTAAATGTAAAATTTAATATATGAAGTGTTTCATCACAAAGCAGCATGCTGCAACACGCTGCAACACAAAAAAAAAATGCAGCACGATGCAACACAAGGCTGGTCTGATATACAAATGAAGTATTTGCCCTATGCATGTGCTAAATCGAACTTCTCTGCTATTCAGTGTTGCAAACCCAATTATTTGCCAAATCTGGTTTGTGTCAATTTGGTAGCTACATTATTATATCCTTTTTATCTTTTCATCACTCTAGAAATTTTAATAGCCATCAGTGTCTTTGATAAACACCAGTTTCATTTGAAGATTTCATATGTCATACAGTAATTTCATTATGAGCAACCAGTAGTCACATTTAGAGGATAATTCCATGTCTGCTCTCCAAAGGAACCTATGATGTATTAGAGATTCATGGTTGCAAACAATAATGAGCCAATATTTATATGATTGATAGATTCACGCTTGCAAACAATAATGAACCAGTATTTATATGATTGCTTTCAAGGCCGTTAGAATCTGGATTGGCCACTTACGAATTTTTTACTCTCACAATCTGTGCCCCAAGGCAAAGGGCTTGAGTCAACATGTTGATGTAATGGGCTCTTGAAACTACAATACTCGTGGGCTTCCCTAATTCTACATATCATCACCGAGTTCAGAAAGGAGTTCAGCGAGAGTAACCTGGTAGATCTTTTCTTATATTATTTTCTGGACAAGGCAAATGGATGAACGGATTAAGTATATTGTGACTCCTTTGACATTGATATGACCTCTAAAATTTATGAAATGTGTTGAATTATACAGAGGTTGGGGAACATTTTGGCTTGTGCTTATGGGACCCGAGATTAATTCAATTTGTCATGTGCTTAGAGCTCAAATGAGGTTCCTTTCCAGCTTATTTGATCATTATGTGGGGATGAAAGGTCTCGTTGCATGCATAGGACCTGCCCTCTGCAGTATCAAGGACGTTCCTCTTGTGCTTTGGGCTATGAGAGGATAATTGACAGTTCGTTTTGGCCGAAATTGGAAAGCAAGAGCTTTACAAAGAGAAAGCTATTATTTGTTGGATTGCAAATAACCCCCTTTGAGCTCTATTTGAATACAAGCAAAGAAGAAAAAGTAACAATCGGTTTCAGAGTTGCCCAGTTTTTTGAATCGAAGTTGGAATAGTATGTATCTTACACAAGTTAATAAAAAATTTATTAATGGTATTATGATGTAAACCGAAATCTATAATTAGATACCTACGTGGGATCTATAACCTTACGTGTGACTGTAACTTCACTTTTGGCATCTCTAAGTTCCACATTGTTTAGAATTATAGAATGCATATAATCTTTGGTACACAAAGAAAGTTGTTGCTACCATTTGAATACAGGAACTAGAGATTTACAATTATATACAGTCCAGACATTTTTAGGGAGCTTTTACATAAAATAGGACGTAGAAAAAACTATTGGAACAATCGGTTCTCAGCCATGACCTGAAGGAAGGGCTGTTTGGTGTGAATCATTTTAATTTTATACCGAAAAGGAATCCCCAAAAATCAAATGACCCCTTCCAAGACTCCTTTCCCAAATGGATTCACCCACTTGAAGAACTGTATCAGCTTCCATTATAACCACTATATTGCCTTGCAATTGTTAAATTTGGCTACTTAAACAGGAGAAAAGATCTCCTGAATTTCATTGTACAGGTTATTAATGCTTGAAGTAACTCTGAAGGGAAGGTGGAGTCATTAACAAAATGAACATTCAAGATTCCATGCCCCCCGGCAATTGAATTTCCTTCACCTGACCCTGTATTATGGCAACCCAGCACAAATAGTGTTATGAAACCAGCTCAAGAAAAAATAGAAAAGATAGATCAACGCCTTAAAATTCAGCGTCTTCAAGGGGGAAACATCCTTTACATTACATAAATGAACAATTCTTTGATGATTCAAATGACAAAACCTCCTTTCTATATATAGGAGTCTAAGGAGTCACAATATAACCCAGCCGACCTAACAATAATAATATAAAGCCACCAAAATAACAATAGAGGGATTCTATGGGGCACAGTAATAACAATATGGGGACAATAGGGGCACAACAATATTAATAAGGGGTATAACTACAATAGTAATGGGGTAATCACTAGTATTATAGGGACGCAACAAATAACCACACTGCCATTCATTGGGATGTAGCAAAAGTGATCAGACCGACTCGTGATGAGACCTCCTGTTCCAAGGATAATTTGGCTATTTAATGGATCATAACCCTGGTGTGGTGGCCATAATGGAAATGTCACTTTGTTACATCCTTATGAACATAGTAGGTTGGCTCGTAATGAGACCTCCTATCCTCCATCTACAAACAAAATTTTGTTGTTATTACACATTTTTATGATAAAAAGAGAGAGGCTCAGTACTCCTTAAGAGCAGGGATGGTGGAAGAAGTTGAGCATGTCAATAGAAAAAAAAAATATACCCATGATCTCATTTATTGCATACAGAGAAGATTATAACTAGCAAAGGTGGAACCAGCATGGTATTAAGATGATCAATCAATATCATGTTCAACAGAAAACAATGCAGTAAAGTAGTATATAAATAATTGCGTCCCTTTTGAAAATAATCTATCATCAAGGAGTTTTCATGTTAAAGATCATAATGTGAATGATATTAACTCGTTTCAATAGAATCCATAATTCTTATCCTCATAAAAGTAGTGTACTTCATGCCATGAAGGGGAAGCAATAAAATGTGATTGAGATGAACTAGAAATAATCCCACAAGAGGAAGGAAGGATTGTTCTCGAAAATACTCCCAAAGTGTTGTTCCCTTGAAGAAACAACAAAAACACTCGAAAAAGTGTTGTTACTTGTAGGGAACAACAAAGGAAATGCACACTAACAACAAAAATACACACGAAAAATTGTTTTTCCCTACAGGGAACAGCGAAAAAATGCACATCAAAAAATGTTGTTCTCTGTAGGGAACAACAAAAAAATACACCCAAAAAAAGTGATATTCCTTAAAAGGAACAACAAAAAAATTGCATGTGAAAAAGTGTTGTTCCTTAAAAGGAACAACAAAAGTACACCCAAAAAAAGTGTTGTTCCTTTCAAAGGAACAACAAAAACGCGAAAATGTTGTTCCTTTGGAAAGAACAGCAGAAATGCAAAAGTGTTGTTCCTTTGAAAAGAACAACAAAAATGCGAAATGTTGTTCCTTTGAAAGAAACAACTGAAATTTGAAAGTGTTGTTCCTTTGAAAGGAACAGCAAAAATGTGAAGAAATGTGAAAGTGTTGTTCCTTTGAAAGGAACAACAGAAATGTGAAAGTGTTATTCCTTTGAAAGGAACACAAAAGTGTTGTTCCTTTGAAAGGAACAGCAAAAATGCACAATCATAAAATGCAGACACGCAAAAAAATGAATTAATTGTTCACTACATTGATGCTGAGGATGGGTTACAATTTGAAGGAAGCAACACTTGAAACACAAAAATATAAGAGAAATCAGAAAAGAAACAATATTTTATTTAAAAACAGTATGTAAATAAATAAATTAAGTTACAACAGCTATAATGTTATTTCTTAAGGCATGGAAAAAATGATCTTTTTGAAAGATGTTTTGGCAGCAGATACATGACATGAATCTTCAAATGGAAATCAATTCTTCATTTCTTCTGGTATGAATCCATTGGGTAATGAGTAGGATGAAATTCCCTTGTTTCGTTAAAATTTCTTTCAAGAATTGCTCGTCCATAAATTGACCTTCTTTATTCTTCTAGGACCTGCAAAAAATGAGTGTCTACATGTAATAAAACATTAAATCATGGAGAAAAAGAGGTGGCCAGGCTCCCCTAATCCAAGAGTTATGCAAAAAAAAACAAGTAGTTACTCTGTATAACAAATCCACTGAGAAAATAACAAAGTAAAATTTATTTGTCCCCTGCAGGAGAGCAGTGATCGACCATACTAACCAGTAATGTTTTAATCACAACTTCTTTGTTTTTTATCCAATTTGAGTGATTCCAAAGCCAAATCAGAGCTAATTCAAAATTATATCTCCAATAAAAATATGTTTTAAAAATTCAATGATATGATATGTCAATTTTACTTAGAACAACTTGCATAACAGAGTCATTTTCAATTACCCCACTTAGAACAACAATGGATATTTTAAGCATAGATTTTTTGTTTTATATTAGATTCAAATGATTCAAATTGGAAATGAAAGTAGATTCATTTATTTATCTCCGATATAAACAAGTTTTTAAGACAAGAAGAATTGATAGGTCAAATACTCTAAGGAACAGCCGGAAAGACAAAGTTTTAAGAGTGCTGATTTACGATAGATAGTCAGTATTTTGGTCATAACTTCCTCATAAGATATCAAAAATGAGTGATTCAAACTTTCTTGTAAACTAGATTCATAGGGGAATATACCATGGAAACTTGTTTTCAAAATATGGTCATTTAGGCCTCTGAAAACTGACTGTCCCAGCTCTGTTCATGAGCTGCCTGCTAAACACCTTGTGAATGTTTTGGTTCTAACTTTTTTGTTTCAAATCCAAATTGAGTGATTCAAATTGGGTTGGAATTATACATCAAGGTCTACTTAATATATAAAAAAAAATTAAATATATTTTCATTTGGTCCCTAAAAACATGACTATCCTGACTGTGTTTTCATAAATTTCATCAAGCCCACAAGCCAAAAATATGATATTCAAGCATTTTTTCCAAATTGGTGATAAAAATAAAAAAGAGTGTTTGTAGAGCTATTATTTCCATTATAATTCATCTACATACACAAATGAATTAAAAAAATTATCACCGATGTTGATTTCCACAGCGTGTTGAGTGATAAAAGGTGTCTTTTTAACTCTTAATTATCTTCACATTAATTGTCAATCCAGGTACGATTTTTTATTTCAAGAGCGTACTCAGTCTGAGGCGATCACTTGATCAAGAGTAATGTTTTGCAGTATAGTGCTTTAAAATGCAAAGATAAATGAATGCTGGAAACAAAATCTAATTGGAACAACAAGAAACTGAAATGTTCTGAACTAAATCATTCACTCAAACAATCATCAGTCAAGGACTCAGTAATGATAACTCTCTCCCCTGTAAACTGATGCAAATGAAAATCAATCATAGGCAAGATCTCCAATTTGAGAACTTAGACAGCTATAGTCAATGTTCTTTATAGTTTTTAATCTTTCAATCCACACTAAAGCAAATAACTAGAAATGGCAATTCAATTGGAAATGCTTACTAAAACACACTTGTTGCAATATCAATTAAAAGATGAAACCAAATCCTTGCAGAAAAGAACAACGACTAAGTCTATTGAAAAACTGAACAACAAAGCTTAACTTTAGTGGAAATGAATTGAACGGCAAAGCTCATCTTACAGAAATGAAATATTAATGGAAATGAACAGTAATACTAAATTATTGAGTGATAAAAGGTGTCTTTTTAACTCCTAATTATCTTCACATTAATTGTCAATCCAAGTACAATTTTTTATTTCAAGAGTGTACTCAGTCTGAGGCGGTCACTTGCTCAAGAGTAATTTTTTGCAGTATAGTGCTTTAAAATGCAAAGATAAATGAATGTTGGAAACAAAATCTAATTGGAACAGCAAGAAACTGAAATGTTCTGAACTAAATCATTCACTCAAACAATCATCAGTTGAGGACTCAGTAAAGATAACTCTCTCCCTTCTAAACTGATGCAAATGAAAATCAATAATAGGCAAGATCTCCAATCTAAGAACTTAAACAGCTATACTCAATGTTCTTTATAGTTGTTGATCTTTCAATCCACACTAAAGAAAATAACTGGAAATGGCAATTCAATTGGAAATTCTTACTAAAACACACTTGCTGCAATATCAATTAAAAGATGAAATCAAATCCTTGCAGAAAAGAACGACGACTAAGTCTATTGAAAAATTGAACAGCAAATCTTAACTTTAGCGGAAATGAATTGAACAGCAAATCTCATCTTACAGAAATGAAATATTAATGAAAAGGAACAGCAATACTAAATTATTGAAGATGAAAAATAACGCTAAATGGAAATGAACCTTAAAGCTAAATGAACAGCAATACTAAATGGAAATGAACAGCACTACGAAATTAATAGAAATGAGTAGCAATACTAAATAAGAAGCAACCTGTAATGCACAGCAGAATCTGAAGTGAACAGCGAAGATTTATAACCAAAATGAATAGCATAACAATTTAAGTTGTAATGAATAATAATCTTGTTGTGATGGAAGAAAATGGCAACGTGATTCAATTGCAGAAGGTAATCATTAAACAAACCACACTTACAGAAATCAGAAAGATATAATACAGAGCAACAACTTAATCCACCAGAGGTTGGGCCCTTAGCCACCAGCGAATGCTGTTGGGCTACTTCAGATAAGGAAAATGAACAACAACCTCCAAATTATATATTAATCATTGAACTTGAGTGACATTACAATATGATCACGTTCTCTTGGCACCACATGTCTATAAATCATAGTTACAATTTGAAATAATAGAGATCCATCCCCTTTCCTCCTATTCTATCATATCCTATCTCTAATTTACTGACCCATTTAATTCTCTCTATCATCATCCATCATGAATCCTCTTCATCCCCTTCTCTGGTCTTTGTTCTCATTTAAATACATAGAGAGCAGAGAGAAGTTACAACATATATGATTACAATATGATTTCTATTACAAAATTGGATTGTTCTCAACAAATTAATAATCAATATCATATCTGAAATATCTTTCCATCAATCATTCAATAGGAACAGGTCGAATTTGACATTGCAACTGGGATAATTTGGAAAACAGCCATAATAGCGAATCTAAAAAAAAATAAATAAATAAATAAATAAATAAAAATAAAAATAAAATCAAAATCTTCAGATAACCTTCCGTTTCTCTTAGTATGGGCTGAATTTGGGAAAACTACTTATTACAAAACTAATTTGGTCCATTTTGAACAAAACTCATGTTTCGAATTTTCTAGATTCTTCTCCATTTGCTCGAACCATTCAATACAAAATTGTCACTTCTTATTCCATCGAATTTCTGAGTTGGCACATTTAATGATCAAATCTTCAATCTTGAAAATATCTTGGAGGCTAAAATGGTGATCAAATTTATTAAGAAACCATCATTGGTAAAAACATGCATAACAATAAATTTACTAGAAATAAAGGAGAAGAAATAATATTTATCCATAAGAGCATAAATACTTATAAAATAAAATTATATGATAAATGACGTGATAAAGAATGATAGAAATGGGTGGAATAAGCATTCAAGAGTGATAATAATAATGACATATTAACGACCCAACACTTGGGTTCCCTTTATTTCTTTTGAGGAGGATAATGTTCTTCACGGTCCTTTGAGGAGTCTCTTCTTCTTCTCTCATCACTTTTGTCACAGTTCTTTCTTTGATAGTCTTTTCTTCCTTGTTATTGTAGTTGTAGCATGATCTCTTTCATTTCTTAGGATAGTCTCGTACATAATGACCTTTCTTGTGACAATTGAAGCATTCAATATGAGGTTCGATCTTTCATTCTTTTATAAGATCTTCCTTGAAGAACTTCCACTTTTCTTCTTCCTTTTTCCATGAGTGATGTATGTTGCAAGTTCTCCTTCTTCGTGCTTTTGAATTCTCCCTCTTGCTATCAACCTGGATTCTTGAGTGATTTTTCCCACAATCTCATCATATGTCAGAAGGACATCACTGTTGCTGATGGTAGTAAGGAAGGTTTCCCATATAGAAGGGAGACCTCTAAGAGTCACTGTTACCAGTTCCCTGTCAGGTATATTTTCTCCAACTCTCTGCAATTGATCTCTAAGATGAGAGATCCTCATAATGTATGATTGAACAGTTTCTCCTTTGTTCATATTGACTTCCTTGAGTTGATGTTTCAAGGTAATGATCTCATTTAGGTTATTGACTTCATACATGCCAGTTATCTTGTCATACATATCTTTGGACTTTCTTAAATTCCCAACATAAGCAAGTAAATGATCCTGTAAACCATCAACTATAATTTGCTTTGCTTTAGACTCACCTTTCTTGTACCTATTCTTGAGTGTAGTGGAAGCATCTTTTCAAGGCTCGGGTACACTTCCTTGAATATATTCCAGCACATCATGGTTGTCAGTTCTGATCTCCAATCTGACTTTCCATGCAGAAAAGTTCGATGCATCACCTACCTTTTCATGCTCCTTGAAGGTAGAGGACGGCATCTTGACTTTGAATCAGGTGATCTACTTTCTGAAGAAGAGGGTTACAAGACTTGTCTTCTCTTGGGGTTCACTTTCATCATAGCTCTGGTACCATGTTAAATTTTGTAATTGTTCAATGTTGTATCAATTACTTTAGCCCAATTTATCCTTTTCATCAATGCATCCAACTATTACCAGTATAATCAATCATAAATGTAACTGAAGAATGAACAATATAAGCAGTGATAAAAAAGACAAAAACACACAACCATAAGAGAAAACACATTCGTCCAAGACCAGGGAAAAACCCCATAAGGGGGAAACCCTTTCAAATCTTCTTCTTCTTTAGTGGATTGTCATAAAAAGTTACATCAATAAGTATAATGAGCCTAATACATATAATCAATGAGTGGTAACAAAAAACGAGATTTACAGATCTACAGATTTGTTATAGTAGAAGAGATACTCAAATCTTTCGATGTACAACATAGAAACCTAGATCCACATATAACTGATGCCGAGATGTAAAAACCCTAGATCTGAACTAGTTCGCTATCATCAAAATTGTTTGTGCACGATGAAAAAATTCAGGGTAAAACTCATGAAGATAGTATCTGGGTGACTGTAACAGAAAATTTGTTGTCAGGCGACCTTTTTGCCTGCGACTATGGATTTGTTGATGCCTCGAAAATCGTTGCAACAACATCAAGGAAAACCACTCGGTCTGGACCTTAAAAGCAACTCCTTTTCCATTTGGTGTGGTGATTCCGACTGGAAATAATGGGACCAGTTTCCCAATAATTTGAAGATGGGATGGATAAGTGGTGGATTTCTAATATCTAATGATAATGGATGATGATTTAATCTACAAAGTAAAATTATAAACAACTAATCTATCCCGGAGAATTTCTGCTTTAGTGTAACTTTTGATGATCTTTATCCACAGACAGTCATATAGATGACTCTACTAGTAAATAAAGACATTTATTCATATGATAATTACTTTTTTCAAGTAGTTTAACAAAGTAATGATTAAAACATTATTACACTATTCTTCATATATCATTGACATAAATATGATTGAAAGAGTAACACTCCTTAAACATTCAATAGTGATAAGCATAAGGACTGTTGTTAAAACACACACACACACACACACACACACAGACACACATATATATCCAATGATAGCAAGATTAAATAAATGTCGTTTCACATTAAAGAATGAAGCAAGAGCATAGATAATAGTACAATATGTTATTTGAATCACTCCCAATATCAATCGCATTCAAATTCCTTCTTCTAACCTAGAAACACTTCCACAATAAAGCAATAGTGCACATATTATCAAAGCTTTCTTCGTTAAAATTCAGAATACTGGCCCAGTCTTCATAAAAAAATATATGAGAAGTACAATAGTGTAACTTACTGATTTGAGTTTATACAAAAATTGAGGACCCTTTCGAAATGCATGAAAGGGTCTATAAATACTATCTAAGCTAACTAATTATGAAATAAAAATGCTACTAGGTGGCATAACTAGATCATGAAAATCTACTCAAAATAGGCCTGTTTGCAGTCGGCAACATAATTCACTGTTTCGGATGATCTTCCTTTGGCTTGAGCTGGCAGATAGCAAACATTGGTTGCAATTCTGGAGGGTGACTCAGACGAGAATGCAGTTGGGCTGAATATGTGGCGTCGTGAATTTCGGGAATCATGTAACCGATTACATCGGTTAAACATTTGAGCGCTGCCCTTTGACTGTATGGCTTAACTAGGAAAAACCAAAAGATATCCCAAGTTAAACTTTGGATGCCGACGATTAATCTCCCATTCTTTTCCAATTCTTGATTGCATGTTTGTTCCAATGCTTTGGCTGACGACAATTTACCTGGAGTGCACTGTGAAATCAAATTAGATAGATGAAGAGTATCATTGATTAACTCAATTAAATTATTGGTTGACAATCTGCATCTTGAGGTTTCTCTTTCTGCTTTCATCAATTGTGACTGTCATTCTAGGAAAATGATTTCTTTATGTGACTCTAGAATTTTAGGCAGATTCGTGGCTTGCCCTTCACTGGTTTCTTGCCAAGCAAGAAAGTTGGTTAAAGTCTCATCGGCCTGTTCCAAATCTTGCCTAGCATCGACTGATTTGTCAATTATTGATGAAGTAATCTCGCAGAGGGGCTCAACCAGGGAAACATTATGACATAGCAATTTTAGCTGTTTAATCAGTGCTTTATTGATCTGGAGAGCTTCGGACCTGAAATATGCTAGTTGAGGAAGACCCTTGAATTTTTCTACCTGTTGTGATAGTTGAGTGATTTGCTCATCTTTTGTCTTACTCATTTTTTCATTCATTGTCTTCAGCTTGGCTAATGCTGCGGATAATTCTTTTTGTTTATGCGCTGCGCTCTGATCTATCCTCTGTTTTTCTTTGATCAATTGTTCATTTAATTGATTGTTTATCTGTTGTTGTTCTGCTAGTTGTTGTACTAAGTGTTCTATGTTTTGTTGTCTCTCGGATACCTGTGACTGTAAGGAAACAATTGTTTGGTCCTTTTCCTTGAGTAAATTGCTTACTTCCGATGCTTTATCCATAGTAGCTGTCGAGTGAGCTCCAACATACTGAGAAAGTTTTGTGAGGTCTTCGGAAGGATTGACTTCTTCTTTCCATACCACATTAGCCATCTCTGTTTGTATAGGTAAAAGGGAAGATTGATCAAGTTTTCTCCTTTTTCTTTGTCTTTTCACTATAGCCCTATGTTTGGGACTGTAAAAGACATCTAATGGTGGTATGTCTTCTATCTGCAAAACAATCTGATCATATGGATCCTTAGGAATTATTTCTACATCTTTGCTGGTGGGTAGGCCGCTGGTTCCTTCAATTGGAACCGTAGTTGTCGCTGTCTCTTGACCGACTGTTACATTAGGTGTGTTGAAACCTTGTGAACCTTCAGGATTGCTTATAATGGAATCGAATTTTTGCCATTCTTTAAGGAGCTTGGGATCAATCTGAGTATCTATATTGATGTGTTCACTGCCCTTGTCCTGTTCTTTTTCCTGTTCTTTCTCCTGCTCTTTCTCCTGCTCTAGTTCTTTTATTTTTTCAGGAATCTTCTCTATAGCAGGAGGTTTATCAATAATTTGTTGTTCAGGCTCGCTTGACTGGGTTGTTGGGGTAGTAGCTAATAAGTCCAGAGGTAGAGTTTGTAACCTCTGTTCTCTGAGCCTATTAAATTCTACCAGCCCTTCATCGTTATATCTCATTTTGGCCAATGTTTTTACCTAGAATAATGATTCTGCTAAAGAAAACAGGTCATCACATTCATCTTTTTCATGTTCAAACTTTGTAAGTTTGACTTGTTCAAGAACAGTATAGGCAACTTTCCTTGGATTGAATTGCTTGTTAGGAATGGTTGCAATATTGAGCCTATTTATTTTTTCTGCACCCTTTTCCGCATGCTTGTAACCATGTAGAGTGTAAACACCGCATCTCAAAGGAAATGTAGGCCAAGACTGCTTTTTAGAATTCCTAAGAGTTTTGGATGTTCCTGTTGTTGTTATTTGGTAAGTCAATTCTCAAGCTAACAGTTTATCAGGTACATATAGAGGAAGGACATGGGGTCTTTCAAGGCTACCATAAATCCTTATATATGTGAACTTGTATTCCCCGAACCAATTCCCTACGGCAGTCAAGTCAATCTCTGCTTCCTCGGAAATCCTTGGGGCTGGCTTATCAAAAATGGCATAATAGATAGGTAACATGAAACCATTACAGATTTGGTACAAGTGGTCTTTATAGTGCGCCTTCCATAACATTTGATGATAAATGTGGATTGGCTTAGGTTCTTGTGAAGTCCATCTCCACCCGAGTACAGGATATTCAGAATTAAAGCAAAGAGTATCCATAATATAAGCACTATAATAAAAAGGGGGAATAGTCCTGGTGGTTATGTGTGTATTTGATCTAAATTCAAGAATTGCAGTGGCTAATTTATCGGACAATATGTTTGCCCAATCCACCACTTCACTATTAACCGCTGCTTCCATTAAAGGAACCATTTCAATAGTGAACTTTGCATAATCATGCAATCCCCAAATTCTACACATCATTGCCCCAACATAACAGTAAGGAGAAGACAACGATTCTATAGAGTACTTACCTAATGATTCATGTTTGTGCTTTGCGGGATTCTGTCTCCACTGCCTAATTGGGGCCAATTCAGTCTCGTTCTCCTCTGCGAACTTTTCAAGAAAGGCTTTGTTGTATTTCTTTTTAGGTTCGGGCAAGTGATACATCTTCCTTAAGTCATCAGGCTGAAATGAGCCAAAAATCCTTCCGTCAACTGTGCAAAACATTCTATTTGAAACCGAAATTTCTTCTACCACCCATCTTACTACATCAGTGTATGGAAGAATTTTCTCATGTGTTGCTATCATGTGCAAATATGAATCAGTTAAATCTTTAAGGGAAGCTTCTGATTTACTAGTTGAATCTGCAGTAGCTTCTCCCGATACTTCCTTAGTCTCCTCTGCTTTAATTAAATTGTAGATGCTTTACCAACTTGTATTTCCAAGGCCGAGACATGTAGTATCTGAGATTAAACCTTTTTTACTTGGTCCTAGATCATTGGTTGACTGCACTGTTGTTGTAGGAGCCGCTACTGCTACGGATTTCTTAGATTTCTTTCCCATTTGTTTCAAATTCGTTGTTTCGGTGGAGTTCTACACAAGGAATGAAACCAACGTGATATAGAGAATAGCTAGTATAAACCAATATGAAATTATGTCAATTGGCATATAATAAAGGATTATGGTGAAACTGTCGCAGATAGAATCTAAAGGAAAATCTCGCCATAACTGCTTCATTAATTGGCCGTGTAACCTGTCAATCATGGTAAAGGAGTTCATGAATACCCATTATATCATTTATATGATGAATGATCCATTCAAGCGTGGCTTAGATTCTTTGATGGATAATCAGAGATAAATCGCAATCGGTGATTGGTAACGTGAACAGAAAGGCTTTAATAATAGTCCAAAATATCTTCTGATTACCAAAAGGTGATACACTGCATGCAAGCCTTTTAAATATGTTTTGAAACACGTGCCTTGATTTAATGCATCGCAATCGGGGATGGGTTCGGGTCATATTACTTATGCCATTGCAACATTGCCGATCGCCGATGGCGATACGCCTTATCGCATCGGAGGATTTGAATGTGTCATAATTCATGTATTAGGTTGTTACGGCCGACTGCCGATGGTGATACACTTTATCGCATCGGAGAGATGAGGGAGGTGTTTCTTCATGCTATGTGTTTTTCCTTTTCCCGATATCCGATAGAGATTTCCTTTTCAGATCGGAGTGAGTCAATGGGTCTTTTATATATGTTTTTCTTATCATTGCAATATGCGATCTTGCGATCGCTTTATCGCAATAACAAAGACCTACTTTATTTTAATTCAAAAGGTTTCTTTTAAAATATATCATTTCCATTGGACCTTTTGAAGAGGTGTTTTTATGATGAGTTAATACCAATTTATTCACACATCTAAGTTTAAAAGGGACCCATTTCATATTATGAGTTTTAAGTAAAAAAATTATGAAATGGGGGGTTGTTGTAGAGCACAACAATTGGCGATTCACTGGGAGAAACAGTTATCTCTGAGAAATTAATTAAAATACTTAAACTTTCTTAATCTGGAAATCTTATCTAATAGAAAAAATTCTAATATAACTAGGCAATCATAAATTCTAAATATAATGATAACTATTTCTGCTATTTTCTTCTCATATTAAAATTAAATACATTCTAAGTTTTAAATTAGCCTTAATTGGTTGATAATGATAAAACAAAAAACTTTTCCAACTTAGCTTTATAATGACTCCTTTGTCATAGGTAGAGCCTCTACTGCAAGCAAACGTTTATAGTCTCGACAGGGAAACCTTTTAACCATTTGATCATTCATTATCCCATCCATTTCAGAGTATAATTAAAAATAATGAATCCAAAAATATGTCTCCGTATTTTTGTAACACTTTTTCTTTTTTCTTATTTTGTAAGATAAAAATCCATTGTCCTAGTTTGGTGGCTAGCTGTTTGACAATGCCATTCACTGGTTGTAATTTAACTAAACAAGCTGGCTCGTGATGAGACCCCTTGTCTTATAATTATAAGCCATTACCTTGTTTTGGTGTGCAGTATTGGTAATGTTAGTTGAACTATTCCCCTATGATCATGGTAAGCAGGCTTATTATAAGACCTCTTATCTTTTATATCAAATATATTTTAGAATTACACTCTGAGTAATTATAAACTTTGATGAATGGGATGAACAATCTTCTCCTTAAGAGAACATGGATGACAGGGTGAGAGTTAAAGATGCTAAGATTGAATCAGTTTCTGTTTTGTATTGATAACCGTTTTCAGGCCACTTGAAAACATTAAAATGATTTATATTACTTCTAAATCTTGAGAAGATTTCACATAAATAAAATGGGGTTTTCAGAATCTAAATACACCTAATTTCCTAGAAATTTCTCTTTTGTTTAAGGCTTCCATTTTTCAAAAGTAAATATCAGAACTATTTCTTTTGAGTAACTTTCAATATAGCAAAAACCAATGAGAGGCCTCTTACAACTTTATTTTCTCAAAATCCTAAAACTAAGTTATGCACACAAATTTTGATGAAAATTGAATATTCACAAAGGGAGAAGGGGTTACCTCCTCAATTGAAGATTTTTTCAAGATAAGGCTGTTAACAGGAAGAGAATCTCTCTTTCCTAATAGATCTTGAAATATGAAAGTAGAATGGCCTATCTTCTCATTGATTTGAAATGGTCCAAGCCACATTTTCTAGAACTTAGTGTGTTTTCCTTTATCCTCGTGGGCTTTGTCCCATTTCAAAACTAGATCACCAACTTGTAATTGCTTTGAACTGGTTGAAGTTGTATCAAAAGATGACTTGATAATTTTCTGATGTTTTGCATGTATAATTTTGGCCTTTTCCCTTTCTTCTTCTAGTTTCAAAATTTGATCATGTCTTAGTTGAATAGAAGATGAGGGACTTTCTTCAATAAACTGCACTAAAGCTAGTGATGGGAGTACTAAATTTGCTAGTATGACAACTTCCTTTCCATATACT
This sequence comes from Pinus taeda, assembly GCA_000404065.3. Lineage (NCBI taxonomy): Eukaryota > Viridiplantae > Streptophyta > Pinopsida > Pinales > Pinaceae > Pinus > Pinus taeda. The sequence goes on from APFE030781743.1 coordinate 227,096, forward strand.
AGATTAAATGGAGAAGTGCCTATGGAGGCCTTCTGTGTTATTTTGTCAGCCCATAGTGCAAATATCAAAGCTTTATGCCAGTTTTTATGATTATGCTCAATAGTTCTCTTAATAATTTTGATAAGATTTTTTATTGGTGGATTCTGCTAAACCATTACCTTAGGGGTAGTAATTTGCAGAATACTTCAATTTAAATCCTCTTTTGATAGCAAACTCAAATATAGATTTTGCAGAGAAATAAGACGCATTATCAAAAACAAGAGCATTTGGGACACCAAACCTGGTAATAATGAATTGATCTATGAATTCCATGATTGCCTCAGAGTTTGTTGTCTTTAAAGGAATTGCTTCAACCCACTTAGTGAGGTAATCAGTGGTTGTAAGGATATATCTATGCTGTTTGGATGAATGTGGAGTGATTTCCCCAATGATATCCAATCCCCATTGTTCAAAAGGCTATTCAATGTTAACTGGTTGCAAAGGGAAAGCTGGCTTCTTTTGTCTACCACTGGAGGTTTGACAACTTTGGCATTTCCTTACATATTCGTGAGTATATCTAAATAGGGTTGGCCAATAATATCCAACATGAATGATTTTGTGAGCTGTTGCATCAGCTCCAAAATGTCCTCCTATTGGTCTGTCATGTAGCTCCTGCAAAACCTTTTGCGCTTCAGGTTTTTCTAAGCATCTTAATAAAATTGAATCATAATTTCGTCTAAATAATACATCATCTACAATTATGAAGTCTTTCACTTTCAATCTAATGGCACGTTTGTTTTTATAGGAAAGATTATAAGGAGCATATCCATTTCTTAAATAGAAAATTAGATCTGCATATTACGATTCAGGATCTGTGATACTTATCTGATTGATTTTTTCAGTGTCTTTTGTACCTTCAAGTTCCTGAATATTGGATGCTCTTGTTAACAACCTGCAAAAACCTTGGCCTTTGACAATCTTTGCTGGTTTGATTTCTAAGTCATATTCTTGTAATGCTGTGACCCAATTTGCTCTCTTTTCTCCTAATTCCTTTTGAACTAATAATTGTCTTACTGCTGAACAAGGAACTATAACTTTTGTGTGAGCTTTTAAGAGAAAGGGTTTGTAGTGTTTTATGGCTTTGTACACAACAAAGGCTTGTTTTTCAACTTCCAAATAATTAAGTTCAGCACCTTGAAGATTTGAGCTATAAAATGAGATTGGTGCTTCCAAGTTTTGATCATTAATCTGACTCAGCAGTGCTGCATAAGATGAAGCAGATGCAAGGGTATATAGCATGAAATGATTTGAAAAATTAGGAGTGCTTAAAGAAGGGGCATTTATGATTGATTGTTTGATGGAATCAAATGCCTCTTTTTCTACAGGCCCTCATTTAAACACCGAATTTTTCTTGATCATGGTTTGTAATGGTAAAATATTCTGGGACAAATCTGGGACAAATCTTTTTACAAAGTTAATTTGACCTAAAAATGACTGCATGGACTTTTTATTATGAGGGAATGGAATATTAGAATTCTCTTTAATTCTATTTGGATCAATGTAAATTCCATCCTTCGAAACAATAAAGCCCAAAATCTTTCCTTGATTAAGAGAAAAAAAGGACTTCTTTGGATTGAGTGAGATACCATACTATTTGCAGCGTTCAAAGATTTGTTTTAAATCATGTAAATGATTCGACCTCTTTTTGGAAAATACAGTAATATCATCTAAATAGACAACCACTGATTTATTAATCAAATATTTGAATGCTATGTCCATTGCTCTTTGGAATGTAGCTCCAACATTGATAAGTCCAAAAGGCATTTTTTGGTAAGCATAAGTTCCCCACTTGGTTCTGAAGGTAGTTTTGAGCCTGTCATCAAGATGGACCAAAATTTGGTTATATCCTGAAAAACCATCTAAAAAGGACATTAACTCAGAACCAGCTACTGAATGGAGTGTTTGTTCCATGGTAGGTAAAGGGAAGTTATCCTTTTGGCTTGCCTTATTAAGATTTCTGAAATCGATGCAAATCTTGATGTCGCCATTTTTCTTTCTAACTGGCACCATATTAGATACCCAGTTTGAATGTCTGATAGGAAAAATTATCTTAGCCTTTAAGAGTTTATTTAGCTCAGTCTTTATTTGACTCTCTAGGTTAGGATGAATTTTCCTTAACTTCTGTTGCACTGGTTTTTGTTCAGAAAGCATTGGAATAGTATGTTGAATGATCGATGTATCATATGTTTTCAAATCATCATATTTCCAAGCGAAGACATATTTATTCTTACGCAATAGTCTAATGAATGCAATTCTTTCTTCTAAAGAAAGTCCTAATCCTAAATTGATGTTTTGAGGATTTTCCTCAGTGCCTAGGTTTACCAATTCAAATCTTAAAGTCGAACTCTGGAGCTTTGAATTGGTCACCTTTTTAAACATGTCTTTAATATCAAAAAGATCTTCAAGCTTGACCACTGGTTTAGGTATTGAGTTTTCTTCTTGCTTTTCCTTCATTTGAAGGTCATGATCACTTTCATCAATGATTTGATTATCATAGGATTTGTCAGAAGTCAAGAAATTTAAAATGTCTTCATTGTGATTGAACACTCACCAATTGGTGACATTATCGGGGATTGATGGTCTAAACATTAATTCTACTGAAAATCTGTCTAGGTTGTAATCTTCATATGGAAGGAGCTTGGAGGCAACATTAGCTAGTAGGTCGGATGCTGCGTTCTGGGACCTAGGGATGGGAGAAATATTGAGTGCTAAAAATTGAGATATGAGTTCCTCGACCAAAGACTGATAGTGTTTGAGATGACTAGAAAGGCAATGAATTGTATTTCTAACTTGTTTTAAAACAATTTCTGAGTCTCCGAACACTTCCAAATATTGAACTTTAAGACCAATTGCTTTGTAGAGTCCTTGAACTAAGGCCACATATTTGGTTATATTGTTTGTGCATTCAAATTCCAATCTGCATGATAACATGGTTTTTTCTCCCTCAGGGCTGACTAAAATACACCCTGCTCCTGCACCTTCACTAGATTTAGACCCATCAAAGTATAGTGACCAAAATAAAGAATTATCAACAATTTTATTTACAATGTCCTCAGCAATATTGACACATCTTGATTTATCGGTTTGTGAAAAATTTTCAATTTGAGATGTGAAATTATTAACTGACAAAGGAGATGGTTGGGCAGTGAAATTGCCAAAGAATGATTCGGATGAGTAATTCCCCAAAATATTGTTATTGAATGCTATTGGTTGATTTTCTTGCTCGAATTCAGTAAGAGTGTGGGTCATGTGTTTCTCCCGATCAATCTTGATCTGATTTGGCTTTCCTTTATAAGGTAGCCACATATGGGACCAATCAGTGGAAATGTAACCATGGAGTTTCTCAGACCAGTCTCTACTCAAAATCAACCCATAGAATTCAGGTATATCAGCGATTAAAATATCAATCCTCTGAACCACTCTTGGATCAGCTGATAATCTAATAGTTACTGAGTTGATTTCTCCTAAAACCTGGACCTTTGTTCTCTCCAACTGTACAATGTGAATTGCAGACTTTTGGGGTTCAATGTTCAATTTGGAACAAACTGAAGCTGGCATTATATTAGAAGAAGCCACTGAGTCAATCAAACAGTTGTGTAGATTTCTATTATAGATCTCATAGGTTAAGAGGAAAGGAGAAGTATGTGAATTCGGTTTATCTCCAATTAAAATGGTGTCAGTAGCTTCCACTCTACCAGGAGGTGGTTGGCCTGAATCATTAGTAGCTTTGGACAATACAGCATTAGGAAGAGGTGAAGAAGGTACAACATTTAGCTCCTTAAGAAGTAATTTCTGTTGATGTTTGAGTTTGCTAAGTTCAAACATATTAATATTTGCCTTTGTCTTCTTCATGTGTTCGATAATATTGTATTCCATAGAATCTGTAACTACTAATGTCTTAGATGTTGAAGGTGAACTTGAAGATGATCGCTGATTTTTGGATGGAATCGTCGTAGATTTCTTTGTGGGAATCTTTTCTTTGGTAGTAGTGGTACCTGCATTCATTTTCTTCGAAGTTGATTGAACAGGTTCAAGAGTACCCTTACTCCTGGTAGACACAGGGAAAGCTTCCTGTTCATTTTTTGTATCAGTATTAGGTAAAATAAAGTCCCACATCCCATGACATTCTACAGTCTCCTCTTCTTCAGGTTCTGTGGATGATAAGATTGTTTCATCCTCTTCTTCCTCTTCAGGATCTGAATCTGCATTGGATATAGCATTTGGTGGTTTTGATTCAGGTTTCTTAAAATTTCTAAATGGCCTTTTTGTTGAAGTCTCAGCTACTTGCTTTTTTGATTTCTACCATCTCATTTGACATAGTCATGAGAACTTTTTGGAGACCCTCAATATCATATGGATCTTTAGGGGTTTTCTTCTTTTACTCATCCTTGAACAAAACTTTTTTGGATTTTCTATCTTCAAGAGCAGCTTTCTTTTCTAAAGCAATAATGTGTTTCTCTACAGTAAGCGCCTTTTTCATGTTTTCAGCTAAAGTTGGTTTTGCAGCTCTATCTACAAAAATAACTATATTTGAGGGTAGGGCTGTTATATACCACTCACTTCTGATTTTCTCACTTGGTTTAGAGGCGGTTGGAATCTTATTCAAGAGTTTATTGAATCGTGAGTTGAACTCCTTTATAGGTTCTTTGGATTTTATCCTAAGATTCGAGAGATCGTTGATTAATGTTGCTAAAGATCGGTCATCGCCATACTTAGTCAGAAACTGTTCTTGAAAAATGTTCCAACTTGTAATGGATCCAGAGGGCAGGGAAAAATACCAAGACCTAGCTGATCCTTGTAAAGTATAAGGGAAAAGCCTAACAACAACATCTTCCTCTGTCACTCCTTTTAAATTAACTGATAACATGAAATTGTTAATATGCTCCTTGGCTTGTGTCCCTGTATCTGGATTAAATTTTGGCAACCATTTTTCAGGAGAATCTGACAATGGGTGTAATGGTGCAGGCATAGTGACCACACCAGGACTACTCCATGGATTTTGAGCCATTTTCAAATTAATAGTAGATGATATTGCCGATGAAATTCCAGATGTTTGAGAAGGAGTTGATATTGAGGTTTGAAGTTGGGATGTTGAAGTTCCTGATCCCTGTTGAACAACAATGTGTAATGGAGGGGTGGATGGCTGACTTCGCACTAGAAAAGATGAGATGGAGGATGATGATGAGAAAGTCTCACTATCAAATCCTTCAGTGGTCTTCTTTGCTGTTTTCCTTTTGGGTAAAGGCAACTCAGTAGGTTCAATACCGAGCTTCCCGCTTTGAAGTCTGGTGAGAGGGTGAGGTGGATTGAATTGCAAAGTCTCACTACCTTGAGATACCTCAGATTTCTGTGGTGATATTGAAAAGCCTTGAAGTTTATGGATGAGAGAATGAACTTCAGGAGACTCAGGACTTAATCGTTCTGTGGTATGTTGGGTTTGAGCAGTTGTAGTTGACTCCTCTTCTTCTCGTTTGAATACTGGTGTTCCAGCATGCAAACAGGAGGTCTAAGGTGAGGTGGAGGGATATTTACTCTCAGAATGGGTTATAGGTTTGGGTTTTCTCGCCATTCACAATTCATGCCCTCCTTATAGCGCCAAAAATGTTGATGCCTCGAAAATCGCTGCAACAACATCAGGGAAAACCACCCGGTCAGGACCTTAAAAGCAGCTCCTTTTCCGTTTGGTGTGGTGGATCCGACTGGAAATAATGGGACCAGTTTCCCAATAATTTGAAGATGGGACGGATAAGTGGTGGATTTCTAATATCTAATAATAATGGATGATGATTTAATCTACAAAGTAAAATTATAAACAACAAATATATCCCGGGGAATGTCTTCTTTAGTGTAGCTTTTGATGATCTTTATCCACAAACAGACATATAAATGACTCTACTAGTAAATAAAGACATTTATTCATATGATAATTACTTTTTCAAGTAGTTTAACAAAGTAATGATTAAAACATTATTACACTATTCTTCATATATCCTTGACATAAATATGATTGAAGGAATAACACTCCTTAAACATTCAATAGTGATAGGCATAAGGACTGCTGTTAACACACACACACACACACACAGATATATATATATATATATATATTATCCAATGATAGCAAGATTAAATAAATGTCGATTCACATTAAAGAATGAAGCAAGACCATAGATAATAGTACCATATGTTATTTGAATCACTCCCGATATCAATCGCATTCAAATTCCTTCTTCTAACTTAGAAACACTTCCACAATAAAGCACTAGTGTACATATTATCAAAGCTTTCTTCGTTAAAATTCAGAATGCTGGCCCAGTCTTCATAAAAAAATATATTAGAAGTACAATAGTGTAACTTACTGATTTGAGTTTATACAAAAACTGAGGACCCTTTCCAAATGCATGAAAGGGTCTATAAATACTATCTAAACTAACTAATCATGAAATAAAAATGTTACTAGGTGGTATAACTAGATCATGAAAATCTCCTCAAAATAGGCATGTTTGCAGTCAGCAACATAATTCACTGTTTCGGATCATCTTCCTTTGGCTTGAGCTGGCAGATAGCAAGCATTGGTTGCAATTCTGGAGGGTGACTCAGAAGAGAATGCAGCTGGATGAATATGTGGCATCGTGAATTTCGGGAATCATGTAACCAATTGCATCGGTTGAACATTTGAGCGCTGCCCTTTGATTGTATGGCTTAACTAGGAAAAACCAAAAGGTATCCCAAGTTAAACTTTGGATGCCGACAATTAATCTCCCATTCTTTTCCAATTCTTGATTGCATGTTTGTTCCAATGCTTTGGCTGACGGCAATTTACCTAGAGTGCACTGTAAAATCAAGTTAGACAGATGAAGAGTATCATTGATTAACTCAATTAAATTCTTGGTTGATAATCTGCATCTTGAGGTTTCTCTTTCTGCTTTCATCAATTGTGACTGCCATTCTTGGAAAAGGATTTCTTTATGTGACTCTAGAATTTTAGGCAGATTCACGGCTTGCCCTTCACTGGTTTCTTGCCAAGCAAGAAAGTTGGTTAAAGTCTCATCGGCCTGTTCCAAATCTTGCCTATCGTCGACTGATTTGTCAATTATTAATGAAGTAATCTCATAGAGGGGCTCAACCAGGGAAATATTATGACATAGCAATTTTAGCTATTTAATCAGTGCTTTATTGATCTGGAGAGCTTCGGACTTGAAATCTGCTGATTGAGGAAGACCCTTTAATTTTTCTACCTGTTGTGATAATTGAGCGATTTGCTCATCTTTTGTCTTACTCATTTGTTCATTCATTGTCTTCAGCTTGGCTAATGCTACGGATAATTCTTTTTGTTTATGCACTGCGCTCTGATCTATCCTCTGCTTTTCTTTGATCAAATGTTCATTTAATTGATTTTTTATCTGTTGTTGTTCTACTAGCTTCTGTACTAACTGTTCTATTCTTTGTTGTCTCTCGGATACCTATGACTGTAAGGAAACAATTGTTTGGTCCTTTTCCTTGAGTAAATTGCTTACTTCCGATGCTTTATCCATAGTAGCTACTGAGTGAGCTCCGACATACTGAGAAATTTTTGTGAGGTCTTTGGAAGGATTGAATTCTTCTTTCCATACCACATTAGCCATCTCTGTTTGTACAGGTAAAAGGGAAGATTGATCAAGTCTTCTCCTTTTCCTTTGTCTTTTCACTACAGCCCTATGTTTGGGACTGTAAAAGACATCTAATGGTGGTATGTCTTTTATCTGCAAAACAATCTGATCGGATGGATCCTTAGGAATTATTTCTGCATCTTCGCTGGTGAGTAGGCCGTTGGTTCCTTCTATTGGAACCGTAGTTCTCGCTGTCTCTTGACCGACTGTTACTTTAGGTGTGTTGAAACCTTGTGAACCTTCGGGATTGCTTATAATGGAATCGAATTGTTGCCATTATTTAAGGAGCTTGGGATCAATCTGAGTATCTATATTGATGTGTTCACTGCCCTTGTCCTATTATTTTTTCTGTTCTTTCTCCTGCTCTAGTTCTTTTCCTTTTTCGGGAATCTTCTCTATAGCAGGAGGTTTATCAATAATTTGTTTTTCAGGCTCGCTTGACTAGGTTGTTGGGGTAGTAGCTAATAAGTCCAGAGGTAGAGTTTGCAACCTCTATTCTCTGAGCCTATTAAATTCTACCAGCCCTTCATCTTTATATCTCATTTTGGCCAATGTTTTTACCTGGAATAATGATTCTGCTAAAGAAAACAGGTCATCAAATTCATCTTTTTCATGTTCAAACTTTGTAAGTTTGGCTTTTTCAAGAACAGTATAGGAAACTTTCCTTGGATCAAATTGCTTGTTAGGAATGGTTGCAAGATTGAGCCTGTTTATTTTTTCTGCATCCTTTTCCGCATGCTTGTAATCATGTAGAGTGTAAACACCGCATCTCAAAGGAAATGTAGGCCAAGCCTGCTTTTTAGAATTCCTAAGAGTTTTGGATGTTCCTGCTGTTGTTATTTGGTAGGCCAATTCTCGAGCTAACAGGTTATCAGGTACATACAGAGGAAGGACATGGGGTCTTGTAAGGCTACCATAAATCCTTATATATGTGAACTTGTCTTCTCCAAACCAATTCCCTGCAGCAGTCAAGTCAATCTCTGCTTCCTCGGAAATCCTTGGGGCTGGCTTATCAAAAATGGCATAATAGATAGGTAACATGAAACCATTACAGATTTGGTACAAGTGGTCTTTATAGTGCGCCTTCCATAACATTTGATGATAAATGTGGATTGTCTTAGGGTCTTGTGAAGTCCATCTCCACCCGAGTATAGGATATTCAAAATTAAAGCAAAGAATATCCATAATATAAGCACTGTAATAAAAAGGGGGAATAGTCCTAGTGGTTATGTGTGTATTTGATCTAAATTCAAGAATTGCAGTGGCTAATTTATCGGACAATATGTTTGCCCAATCCATCACTTCACTATTAACCACCGCTTCGATTAAAGGAACCATTTCAATAGTGAACTTTGCAGAATCATGCAATCCCCAAATTCTACACATCATTTCCCTAGCATAACAGTAAGGAGAAGACAATGATTCTACAGAGTACTTACCTGACGATTCATGTTTGTACTTTGCGGGATTCTATCTCCACTGCCTAATTGGGGCCAATTCAGTCTCATTCTCCTCTGCAAACTTTTCAAGAAAGGCTTTGTTGTATTTCTTTTTAGGTTCGGGCAAGTGATGCATCTTCCTTAAGTCATCAGGCTGAAATGAGCCAAAAATCCTTCCGTCAACTGTGCAAAATGTTCTATTTGAAACTGGAATTTCTTCTACCACCCATCTTACTACATCAGTGTATGGAAGAATTTTCTCACGTGCTGCTATCCTGTGTAAATATGAATCAGCTAAATCTTTAAGGGAAGCTTCCGATTTACTAGTTGAATTTGTAGTAGATTCTCCCGATACTTCCTCTGCTTCAATTAAATTGTAGATGCTTTGCCAACTTGTATTTCCAAGGCTGAGACATATAGTGTCTGAAATTAAACCTTTTTTACTTGGTCCTGGATCATTGGTTGACTGCACTGTTGCTGTAGGAGCCACTGCTGCTACGTATTTCTTATATTTCTTTCCCATTTGTTTCAAATTCGTTATTTCGGCGGAGTTTTGCACAAGGAATGAAACCAACGTGATATAGAGAATAGCTAGTATAAACCAATAATAAATTATGTCAATTGGCGTATAATAAAGGATTATGGTGAAACTGCCGCAGATAGAATCTAAAGGAAAATCTTGCCATAACTGCTTCATTAATTGGCCGTTTAACCTGTCAATCATGGTAAAGGAGTTCATGAATACCCATTATATCGTTTATATGATGAATGATCCATTCAAGCGTGGCTTAGATTCTTTGATGGATAATCAGAGATAAATCGCAATCGGTGATTGGTAACGTGAACGGAAAGGCTTTAATAATAAGCCAAAATATCTTCCGATTACCAAAAGGTGATACATTGCATGCAAGCCTTTTAAATATGTTTCGAAACACGTGCCTTGATTTAATGCATCGCAATCGGGGATGGGTTCGGGTCATATTACTTATACCATTGCAACATTGCCGATCGCCGATGGCGATACACCTTATCGCATCAGAGGATTTGAATGTGTCATAATTCATGTATTGGGTTGTTATGGCCCACTGCCGATGGCGATACACTTTATCGCATTGGAGAGATGAGGGAGGCGTTTCTTTATGCTATGTGTTTTACCTTTTCCAGATATCCGATAGCGATTTCCTTTTCAGATCGGAGTGACTCAATGGGTCTTTTATATATGTTTTTCTTATCATTGTGATATGCAATCTTGCGATCGCTTTATCACAATAACAAAGAACTTTTATAATTATTTAAAAGACCTACTTTATTTTAATTCAAAAGGTTTATTTTAAAATATATCTTTTCCATTGGACCTTTTGATGAGGTTTTTCTAATGATGAGTTAATACCAATTTATTCACACATCTAAGTTTAAAAGGGACCCATTTCATATTATGAGTTTTAAGTAAAAAATTTATGAAATGGGGGGTTGTTGTAGAGCACAACAAGATCTAAACAAAAAACATCCAAATTCACTCCCTTGTCGGGCTATTCGAGCGAACGATCTAGGCAAAGTACCACTCATGTAGTTCTATCTAAGCGACTGACAAAGCAAAATCACTCTCTGGGCTACCTAAAGCGAGTGACTGAGGACTAGGTTCTTTTGAAGGTAAATTTGCTCCCTCTGAACTGCCTCCCAACGACTAGAGAGCCAAAATCGCTCTTACCCACTCTATGCTAGTGACTATGGATGAAAAACTTCATATTTGTGCCCGTGACTGATATCAAAAATACCCTAAGTCAGAGCGAACCTTTTGCCTGTGATCTCAGGCCCAATGAAGACTTCCACCAATGAACCTGTGCGAGCCAAGACAAAGTCGAAGAATAAAAACATAACTTGAGTGTGTGTCCCAAATGAGCTTGAGGTTTCTTACTGTTATAGGTTGCTTTGAGGGTTTACTTGGGGTTAAGAATGACCCAAGCAGTTACCCAAGTGGTTAGGGCTGACTAATTCCATAATGAATGAATTAATAAAATATTTAAAACTTAACTTCCACTTGACTGAATCAAGTGATATTTAGGTCCATTTTGATCCTCTTGAAAAGAGGAATTTAATGCAAGCATCATCTTAGTCATCTAAGATGTCCAATGTGGAATTTTAATACAGTTGCAAAAATTAATAGGTTGTGATCGGAGCACCGATTGGTGTGTTCACTATTTGACGAGGGTGGAGGTGGTTTAACCTTTGAATTCCCTTGTTTGTTCTTGTATTGGTTTTTCTATGAGATCCCACATTAATTCTTGGAATATGGCACAGAGGTGGCTGCATGAAAGAGAGATTTGGTTCAACCATGTCTATGGTTGAGTGGTATGTGGAAGTCCCGAACTTGGTCGGATTTGCCTATGATTAATAAAGATAAGTGGTGGGCCCCAGTATTGCAGCAATAATGCTGCAACTCCTGGGACTCCCTTCTTTAATTTTATCAACCCGGTAATTCGTAACAAACTTGGAAGCGACGGTGCTGTATGTATAAGTACTAGCTCTTGCCGCAGCTGTCACTTGGTCAGCTGGCACAAGTCCGCTAGGAGCTTAAGCCAACTTCTATGAGCTCTGAGAAGAAGCTTTTTAACTGATGGATGGAAGCTAATCTACTTATGGAAAGAAACTGAAAAACTAAAAGGAAATGCAAACCCTAGCAAACCCTAATTTTACCAACTAGCCCTACTGATGCAAGAAAGAGGATGCAAGCTACTAAAAGAGATGCCATTGACTTCTAGGAAGGTAAAATACATGTGTCTAAGCTACTTCTATCTGAAGAAAACATCTTTTTGTATTTTTGACTAAGTTGTCAGAATTATCATGCATGTGCTTTCACTGTTTTTTACTGTGCAGAGGTGGATTGGCGAAAGGAAATGCTTGCAGGAGGTTGGGAAGGTTTGGAGAGGGCCTAAGGGGTCTCTAGCACCCTTCTAGAGAATTTCACAGAGTTTGGCTATCAAGAAACCACTTTCGTGAGTTTCTACAGGAAGTCTGCAAGGGTTCTACAGGATGTTCTGGAATTTCTACAGGATGTTCTGTAATTTTCTACAAGATGTTCAGAAAAGAGGATTTTGGAGGGTTGATGGAGGAAAAATGGTGGGAAAGTGGAAATGGAGGTTAAGTAAGGGTGTGAGGAGGTCCAAGACTTGGTGGATGGAGTTGAGGAGTGGCGAGGATGGTTGGATTTGTTCAAGGAGGAGTAGAGAAATGATGCACAAAAATATGGAAATTAGGGCAAAGCGAGCGAATGTAGCAAACGTAAGGCAAGAATCTGGGTTGGAAGATGGAGTAGGCGGGATTGATGGAGTACGCAGATAAAGGAGTATTACAGGTGCTCTGCAAGTTATTTTTCAAACTGAACAAACAAAGATGTGGAAAATCAAGGACCTAATTACTTTGACCTAATCTGACCTAGATAACAACAAAGAAAAGGAACATAAGTTTATTTGCAACGAAATCATGTGAAATAACTAGGCAACTAAGCAATCATGAACCTAAGCATGCAAACATAATTGATATCAACTTCGGCAAATGAGAATCTAACACTAATAATTGCATTGTGAAGCAAAGACAGTGTTTTTGGTGGCAGTAAGGACACCTTGGTCCCAGCTCATGGTCCCACTGAGGGAGAAGTGAGATCAGAGGTGCTTGATAGCCTTTTTCTGAAGGTCTTCTCTGTTATTAACCTATCAAATCAATATGAATATGAAAAGCCTTTTTAATCATCAAAAGCAACCTAAATAACAAAACAAGATTTAAATCTAAATAGCATATTTTATTCTAAGAATGCAGCAAAAAAACATAAAGGTAAACAAAGGAGGTACTGGGCACTTGGGTTGGGCCCAACCCCAAGAGCTACAGCCTCATAATAGAGATTAGAGCTGGTGCAAAGCTGGATTCATCTTTATTGATCAAAAGAATAGTTACATTCAAAAAACTGTCCACAAGGAAAAGCTCGAAAATGTGTTGAAATGCAGAGCTAACCTACTGCCTAAAAAATGACTAAAATCGAACTACAAACTAGCTAACTTCTACCTACAAAGTGACTAACTGAAATGAGGCCCTAAGCCTTCTTATTTATACAAATTGAGGACCCCAACAGCCCTCCTAAACTTTAGGGACTCGGCTGCCAAAACTTGCAGTTAACAGCAACTTTACTAGCCCTTGCTCAGCTGCCCTTGTGATAATCAATTTGGTGGCCCTTGAACTCCGAGCTGATGGTCGAGAATTCGAGGTAAGGGCCCATAAATGAAGGGCACACCTTCCTACAAATCCTCTCCCTTGTTCTTCCACAAATTTGGCTGCCAAGTGCTCATTAAAACCTTTGATTTTGTCTCAAAATTGACCAAAAAACTGCACAAAGCACCTATTAGACTTGTTGGCATAATGACTAACCCAATTCACTCTATTAGCATAAATATAATAAAAAACATGCAATAAACTAATGAGAATGGTGGATTAAGTCGAATTAGGAGGCTAAATGATCCCATATAATTATCCATTTTTGGGGCTCATCACTAAGTTCTCTCACTTTTTTCATGGATTTATATGTGTATTTAATGGTTGTCATGTCTCTAATATTTATATGGTTTTATGTTGGTTATAAGCATGGTTGAATGACTGGTTCATGTAAATGGATGGATGTAAGACCTAATTGATGATGTAGTAGTTTAATGGAGAAGGAGCTGATCCTTCTGGTTATGTTTCATAAGTTTTTTTAATCATTTATGCTCTATCTTATATCATAGACCTGTAGGTTGAATTGATGCCAAGTGTTTGACAGAATGTTAGTCCCAGTTGGGGATTCTCAGGTCCAGTCTCAAGGGTGATTTTTGACTGATCAACATTGTTATCATGTTTTTAATGATTTTTGAAAGTTACAACAAGTTTTGGGCAGAGGCCAAGGTTCTAAACTAGAAAAGTGGCTCAAATCCTGGGGTTGGTGGCACATAACTGGCAATTCTGGACCACAGTCACTCACAGATAGGCCTGTGAGAGTAACTTTAGGTTGTTTGTCACTCCCTTTCCCATAGCATGAGATCGACTAAGGCCTAAGAGCTGCAAAATAGCAGTGGGACCTAGGGACATGCTGTCTAAGTGGATGACTTGTCTCCTTAGGGTTATATTGATGATGTTGGATGATTGTGTGTGATGTTCCATCGATTCCACTTCCTTAAGGTGACATAGGAGGTCGAATCTAATTGTAGTAGCATCTCTCCTCATGTTTACCCCGGTTGCCATGGTTACTTTGGGTAGACTTGGGAAGGGGTGTTACAGAGTGGTATCAGAGCCTGGTTGAGCTCTCCTTGGGTGGAAGTGTTGGTCATGCATGCATGTCAATTGCATGTGTGTATCTTACACTTGCATTCCATGTGCTTGTTGCATTACATAATGATTATTCATGATGGTAGTAAGGTTATCATGAGGATATTGATGTTGATTGATGGAATGCATCGTTAGGAGTATATGACTAGTTACATGAGTATATGCAACTTGATTACATCCTTGTATGTTGAGTTGCATTCTTTGTTATTTGATTACATGCATCAATCTTGTAGGTTGATTACAAGAATCAATTGCTTATGCTCGAGTACATACGGTTATGCATATGTGTAGTTGATGAAGCATTGCTTATGGAGGTTGATAGTTGCATGAGGCAATGTGTACAATGGAGTAATGGTTGTGGTCATGCATGTATGGTCTTTCTTATAGTTATGCATGAATAGTATATCAAACATCACTTGTGAAGTCATGGTATGCAAATTGGGTCATCATGGCGCTATTGATTGTTATGATGCTATTGTGTTGGCTGAGATAGAGTAGGAGATGCAAGTCATCATAATGAAGTTGCAACAATGTACTTTGGGGTAAGAGAAGATCGTCATACAGGTATTGTATGTTTGGCATGCACGTATGTAAGTCAATGATTGTTATATGCATTAGTTTTATATACATTAGGGCTATGTACATGTCTTTTGATGTTATGGTTACATTCATGATAGATGTTAGTTGATTAGTGTAGTTATATGCACATGTGTTGGGTAGTCAAGAATGATAATAATATGTAGTTGTATGCATTGCTATTGTTGTTTTATATTAGATAACCTGATGATTATGTTATATGTTGTTGATGAGTATGTTATAGGTTAACTTGTTGTTGTTATATGACAATTAGCTTGAAGATTAGGTTATATGTTTTTTATGAGAATGATAGTTAGCTTGATGATTATGGTTATAGCATTTATACATTGATGTTATATGTATCATGTTAAATTGGATTGGCATATGCAAATGGCTATGGTTATGATATTCAGGCATGAGACGACATATTGTGATATGGGTACTAATCTATATTGACTTTGCATATGTGTGAATGATAATTGTGTATGAGTTATGATGTAAACATGTTAGCTAGTGACTATTCTGGATATCATGATCTTATTTACGTTTGAGTTGATATGTTGTGAATTTATATCATGCTAACTAGATTGATTGTGTAGACAAGAGAGCCTCCCCTGAGATACAGTAAGGTACGAGTTTGCTTATGTTGTATATTTGGTGTTTGATTGTTTGATTATATCATCTAGTTGATTTATTTACATGGTAGGTTGCAAGTTGGTTGAATGTTTGATGAATTGCATAATATGAGTATGTGTTCAAATGATATTGTTTTAAGATGATTGTGCTAATACATATGAGTTGAGATAGATGACATGTACTTGAGTATGATAGATGATAGTTGTAGCATTATGTATTATGAGTGATGACTATGAGTTGACTATGGATTATGACATGATTGTTAGTCCTGGTAAAGATTGATTTCGAATTGATAGATATGATTGTCTTGCTATGTAGAACATATGGTTGAAATGTGTGAGCAGTTGTGGGAAACATGTTTGGTATTAGCTTGACAAGGTAATAGTTGATGTGTTTTATATAACTAACAGTTGGGTGATGCGACAACTCATAATAAGTCTCGATTGCAGCAAGGAAAAGGGTAAAACAAAGGAATTGGGCAAGAATTTTTTTGGCTATTTTTGGAAACCCTAATTCCAAATAAATTAGTGTTTTTCATATAGGAAGTCTTCTTAACCTTGATTTTGTTGACATTATGTGGATATGTGCTAGATTCACAAACATGTACTTGACAAGTATATTAGCTAGTCTCTAATTACAGGTGGATCTGTCACGATAATCGGAGTCCCTTGAGAGATGACATGGATGTGTTCAGTTGCAAGGCAGCAAGCTTGACACGACAAGATAAGGTAACTGGTGTATTGTTATGTTTACTTATGCATTGATATTATGTGTTTATGGTAGTATAATGCAGGGAGTTGCATGGCAAGAGAGATTACCATGAATCTTGAAGAAGGCTCAAGTTGAGCTTTCCTTTGGAAGCACTAGGAACCATGGGGATTGAGTGATGGTGATTGTTGGTAATCTTGTTCTTTTGGCATTTTGCGATTGTTACGCTTGATTTGAGATTTTGCGTGTGTCTGGTGCATAGCTATGCCACTTTGTTTTGGTGTCATGTTGTTGTTATGGGTTTTCATGATCTTCTTCTTGTTTGTTTCTTGGGTTTCCTTTTATGTTTTGAGTCTTGGGAATTGGTTGGGAAAGAGGAACGTTAGTGGAGCTTGGGGAGAATTGTATGGTACCCAACTAGTAAGGTAAGACTCAGATGAAGCTCTGTGTATGAGTAAGCCCAATGGAAGGTAAGACTGTGATAATTGATTGGACTGAATGGGTCCATGGTAGTAAATGAATGGTGGTAGTACAAACATGAGAAAGGTAATTAGAAAAGGTAAATTAAATGGATCTGAGGTGTCATGTTCCTTGGCTATGTTGGGAACAATTTTTTTTTCTCAATGTTTTGCATGGTGTGCATGAATAACGGAAGTTTTCTTAACCTAAACCTTATGTTATCTGGTAATTACTTTATGATCATGATTATGCTGATGTTTATATATGTATACATGTATGCATGTATGTAGTTGTATGATAGGATGATGATTGCTTTATGATAATGATTATATATGTATGTATGTATGTTGTCACTGTTTGACAGGGTTATCAGGAATCTTTCTTATGGAGGAATGATTTCTCATGCAGGTGAATGGCATGAAGAGATTCTTGGTTCATGAGGAATCAAGTGGGGAGAGTAGTCACGACAAATATACGAGGTCAGTATCATGTGGATATGAATTGATATTGTATACTTGTATTATGGATATGTTTATGACAGATAATGTGGAAGGATACATCAACGAAATGAAAGCAGTGTGGTCTGTGACATGTTGGGACAAGCATAGATAAGACACTAGGAGGATGGTTTCTTGGTAGAGACAGTGTGCTTTTGGATGTGAGGTACTCTGGTTTTTCATATGTTGTATATGTTGTACATGTTGCATCTATGATGTGGTCCGCATGCGGTGTTGTGTATACATAGCATGTGTACATGTTGTTTATGCAATGTCATGTACATGATGGTACATATAATGTTGTATGAATATTGCATATGCGGTGTTGTGTATAGATGATGTTATGTACATGATGGATATGCGGTGTTGTGTGCATATGGTGTTGTGCACATGTTGGATAGCCAATGTTGTGTACATATGTTGTTATGTACATGTTAGATATGCAGTGCTATGTACATGTAGTGTTCTATGCATGTTTTACATATGGTGCTATGTACATATGGTGTTCTATGCATGTTTTACATATGGTGCTATTTTCGGGTTCGGTTGTGTCATATCTACATAACTTCCTCTTCCTTTAGTATAGAGTTATCGTTGGATGAACTGCATTGCCGATATTGATCCAAGAAAAAAAACTGTAGGGATAGCTAGCCGTGAACGGCCAACCATCTAGTACATATGGTGTTGCGTGCATGATTGTACAAGTGGTGTTGTGTGCATGTGATGTTGTGTACATGCCATGCATGTGATGTTATGTACCTGTGGTGTCGTGCACATGTTGTGCATGTGATGTTGTGTACATCTGGTATTGTGTGCACATTGTACAATGGTGCAGTGTACATGTGGCGTTGTGTACACGTTGTGCAGCTGGTGCCATGTACATGTGGCGTTGTGTACACGTTGTGCAGTTGGTGCCATGTACATGTGATGATGTGCACATGTTGTGCAGGTGGTTGCAGTGTACAGGTGGTACTGTGTACATGTGGTACATATGGTAATGGTGTAGATGAATGTATTTCATGGTGTTGTATGACGTCTGTAGTTGTATGTGTCTGATGCACACTATGTGTATGTGCACATGGTTGAGGAGAAGGCACTAGGTGTTTGTCTGGTGTGGAAACCGATCCAGAGTGCATACGGAATAAATACAAAGGTAGAAGCTAAGGAGTGATGAAAGGATAAGTATCAACATTTTATTTTAATTTTATTATGAATGTGATTTACGATTATGGTCTGTGATGATTACATGTTATCTATGAGCTTGGTTTATGATGGTTACACGTGATTGATGATTTTGGTCTATGATGGTTGTGTTTTGATCTAACCTAATGTGATATGTTTATACATGATGTTTTGGTCAAACAGTTAGTTTGACTTGTTGTGACGGGAAGCAAACATGATTGCAAATGTACCTTATTGACGAACTACCAATTAGGTATGATTTGAGGTTATTTCCATTGTATTTTAATCTAATGGAAATTATGTGCTTGGAACATGAATGCATGAGCATGCCCATTTGGGTGGTTGAAATCAACTGCAAGAATTAGCAGTGTCATTAAAAGAAATTAAAACATGCAGTAGTATGTTGGTAGGGCACTTCAGGAGCAGGGCCATTGTGGGACACTGTTACCCAATAGCGTCCATTTATTTACATAAGCATGCTATGACTGATATGATGGTTTTGAGGCTGGTATATGCCTTGGTTTTGTATCTTCCGATGAGTAAGCCTTGCAAAGGGATGGATTGACTAGGTTAGGAGATTCTAAGGAACTTGGAAGGTGAGTGACTGCACAGAAGGGGGCGACCGTACTTCCTGAGGGACTATGTGGTAGAGAAGGGAAGGTATTTGATCTGGATTTAAACAGGAATGCAACAAATTATAGAAATAACCACACATATAGAGATGCAGCAAAAATAATACTTCGTTTCATTACTGTAAAATACTGAAATATGCTTACAAACAAAAATGGAAATAAACTAGCTAGGGCAATGGTAGCTTATCTCTGAGAAGAGATGTGGCAGCTACATGCCCCTGAAATGTGTTACAATGAGGCTCGAAGACCTATTTATTGTTGAGAAATAATGGAAAACCCTAAACATCCAAAAACCTAACCCTAGATGATGAAACACCAAACTATGGGCCCCATTTGGGTAAATTGGTATATCAACTTCCCGAGGTTGTAACTTTGGCATACAATCTCTATTTGACGCGCACAATATCTTGTTAGAAAGATCTATCCGAGAACTACATTTTTGGGAAGAGAAACATCAGTCCATGGACCCACATTGCTACCATTTTTCCCAAAAAACGTTGTTTAGGGACTCTAAACGGCTCCAGAAGTTTAGGACCCAAAAAACTGCTAAAAATAATAAACTGTGCTACAATTAAGGAAACTGAAAAGCTGAAAGAAACAATGGTGGGGGTCGAAGTGGACTTGGCAAGTGGCCACCAATATCCACCTGGATCATTCCTCCCCTCTTAGGAAGCAATGGTCCCCATTGCGTTGAGTTCCTCCATGAGATGAGGAAACTTCTATTGAACTTGGTCCCTAGTGAGCCACTTGCCCTGGTGAAGGAGTTGGCTTGCATTGACAACTCGATACAGTTGGATATTCTGATGATGAGTGTGTTTGATCTACGTGTCCATGACCCGATCAGTTGTAGCTTGTTATTTAACTCTGTGGGTGTGATTTGTTCTACAATGTCGGATGTGTCTAGTAATGGTGGAAAGTATGGCCGAAGGCGGTCCACATTGAACACTAGATGCAGGCCAAGGAATGGGGAAATGCTGAGCTCAAATGAATTGTCTCCCACAACCTTGGTAATGGTGTAAGAACCATATCGGAGTGGTCTGAGTTTCTGATAGGCTCTGGTAAGGCGTTCCTTTTGCAAATACAACGTGACTTTGTCACCCACCTCAAACTTGTGTGGCACCTGATGTTGATCATGTCGCTGCTTTTACTTTGCATTTGATTTATCCAGAATGTCATGGACCTACTGGCGAATATGTTGGATGTGCTCAATGAAGCTATTTGCCTTATCTGTTTCGGATTGGACATGAGCCAAATCTGCATGAGTAGCTGCAAATGGCATGGCCACATCAATGGGACATAGTGGCTAGAATCCCAAGCCCACCTGAAAAGGGTTGTGGCCAGTCGAGCTGTGGAGACCTCAATTGTAGCTGTGTTAAGCATAGGGGAGGATCTCGTCCCATGTGCGTGGATGCTTTAAGTTGTACATGCGCAGAATGTGTACGATCATCCTGTTGACAACCTCTATCTATGGTGTTAACATTTCATTCCTGTACATGATTTTCCAACCATTGTATATTTTTGCTAACACTAATCAGTATGTTTCAGGATAGGCTAGGCCCGGGCATTTTCATACAATTTTTTCAATAACTAGTGACATGAGATTGGCCTCTCTGCTAACTTTGTTTTTCTTAGCTTTTCAATTTTAGTTATGCTTTGATTTCAGTCTTATTCATTTGCTTTGTTAATTAGTTTAGATATCAAATTCTTCATTTCATTGACGTTATCTCTAGAGCCATGGCTTAAACCTGAAAAGCTACTTGGCGAGCTATCGGATTATGAGTGATGTGATTTGATCTTAGTTTTATTTTTCTACAATTAGATATCAGATTCTTCATGTCATTGACGTTATCTCCAGAGCCATGGCTTAACCCCGAAAAGCTACTTGGCGAGCTATCGGATTATGAGTGAAGTGATTTGATTTTACTTTTATTTTTCTACAATTAGATATCAGGTTCTTCATGTTATTGACATTATCTCTAGAGCCATAGCTTAACCCCGAAAAGACTACTTGGCGAGCTATCGGACTATAAGTGAAGTGACTTGATTTTATTTTCATATGCAAGTAGGTAATTTAGATATCACTTCCTCATGTTATTGATGTTGTCTCCAGAGCCATAGCTTAACCCCAAAAATACTACTTGGCAAGCTATCGGACTATAAGTGAAGTGAATTGATTTTACTTTTATTAGTTTGCAGTTTTTGATTTGTTTGAGTGCAATAGTTCAACTTTTATTTCTGTATTTAGATGAGCAGCAGAGATAGTGATTTCATGATCAGTAGTTCATCATTTGTTTGATTTGAATAGCAGCACATTTCCATTCTTGTTTAAATACTAATTTCATCACTAGTATGTTTTGAGATCCTCTGAAGTGTTAAGCTCTGTTAATCATCATAAAGGACATAATTTCCTTAAAATCTACATCCATACTTGCCTTCTAAAGTATTCTCAAAACTCAAGAATAGGATTTCCATTCACATTAGGAGATAAACGAAGATAAAACCCCCAAAACAAAATAAAAATTGAAAACAATAAAAAGTAAGAAAGAGGTTGTCTTGCACATATAGTGCGCCACACTTCATCAGTTTACGACTCCCGAATTGATAATTAATGTAGCAATTAGGACATACTAAATTGACTAAACAGCAAGGGCCCTTCCAAAATATTCATATAATTATCACAATATCCCCCAAATGTCATAGTGGATGAGGTACCTGAAAATAAAATATTCTTCCATCTCAAGCACCTAGAAGGAGAAATGCCATAAAATGTTATCCTCATGTGGATTTTGGTTATCCATCACTAGCCATAGATGGTGAAATCACATTGTCAATTGATAGACGAAGATATTGTGTTCATGGAACCAATATTACCATATTTATTCAAGATGAACAATGTGACCATCAACAATCTACAAGAAATGTAGCATAAAAGGCCAACTTAGGACTGAGTGATTGCAGAAGGGGAACCCAAGTAATATGAATTAATTGTCAATAAATGTCTTCTTTGATTGATTTTTTTATCACCTCCTCTAGGAGGGATAAAGTGGAAGGGATCACCCAAGGACAATCTATAAGGAGGGATTCGATTCATGACAACATTAATAGATTGAAGAAACAAGCTGTCCTCAATACTATCCCTAGATATATTCATAAAACTGAATAATCTTGATGTTTCTTTGCTCCAAAAGACTATGGAAGAGAGGAAGAAGTTGGTCGAGGATAAAAGAAAATTGTTTAAAAGCCGAGAATCCCTAGAAATTGATGCTAATGGTTATTTTGGGGGGCTTATAACTAGTTGGAAGACTAGTAACATTATTTTAATAAACTCTTATGTTATTACAACTAGCATATGTATGAATTTTCAAGTCTAAGAAGTAGGTTATAAATATTATAATGATTAACTATAATGGGCCATATGAATATAAGAAGACTTTTTGGGATTTATTCTTTGCCCAAAGAGAATATGCTAGATAACTTAATTATTGGGGGTGATTTAAATTTCACTCTTAGTGGTTGAGAACTATAGAGGTCAATTGTAAGACAATGATAGGTTGGGAGAATATTTCCAATTCTTGAATGAGGAGATGGGGCAGGTTGATGTTGAGCCTATTAAGAAGATGCCTGTGTGGAGAAACAATAGGATAGGGAGAAACGACGTTTCAAAGAGGTTAGAAAAATTAATTGCATATGAGGATACTTTATTTAAAGTGGAAAAACATTAGATTATGCATGTATATTGCAGGGTGGAGGGTTTACGATCACCTAGATATCCTTCTACATATTGATAGAAAATATGATAAACCATTTGCCCCTTTTAAGTTTAACCTGCACTATTTAAATGAGGAAGAATGCATTAGTTTGGTTAAAGATGAATTGGTAAGTTATGACCCATCTTCTAGGGATTTTGCAAGTTTTTAATTTACAAAATCTTTGAAAGAGTAAAAAATAATGGTAGTTTGGGCCTCTCAAAAATGGTAGTTTTAGGCTCCCATAGTGATAATGAAAGCATGCCAAATCAGTAAACAACTCAAAAAATTCTTCTTATTCCCTTGGAAGGGTTTCCAAATAATTAAGTAAAATTGAACTCTGTACCTCAGACTGTAAGTCTATATTGTGATGTTTTGGAAAAATTGTTGCCCCGAGAGTAACCTACAAAGATCCAACACTAGAAATTAGTGGTATTTTGTTTAAAAAAAAAAAAAAAAAAACAAAACAAAAAAAAAAAAAAAAAAAAAAAAAAAACAAGAAAAAACAAAAAACACCCAAAAAATACTGGGATCCAAGGACTACTCAAAGTCCATAACATGGTAACTCAGTATTACCTAGAGAAAAACATGTAATGGAGAAGCCTAGTTTGAACACTAATCATATTAACGGTGGCTTATAACCCATACGTTTGCATGCTATATTACAATTTTGAAAATAGATAAAGTCTGAACTACCATGAGATTTTGTGACCATCCAAAAAATTCCTTTTCAAATAGGAAACTGATCTTTGAAAAGCAAGCAACGAGGAAAAAATTATAATCTAAACACAAGATGCATACTAAAGCATTCTCATGATATTAGAGACAACGTCTCCAAGAGTATAACTTGACAAAAGTTGTAAAAGAATGCTCAAAGGCTACTTCTGACTAAATCATCCCACTACTCTTAAACGAAACATTGTTGCTTTAAATCTTTTTTTAAATAAAGAAAAAAAAACTCTGGGAATGAAAAACATGCTACCACTTGCTTCTGCATGTAAAACAAACCATAAATCCATTGAGAATTTCATTGTTTATATGTTAGAAGCAATGCCATTGGCTCAACAAATAAACTAGCAGCGTCATTGTGTGCTCCTTATATAGGAATTGAAGCTAAGTCTAGATTTTTCACTGTCATTGTTGGACATCTAATCCTCAGTGGGTTAGTGTGGAAGCCGAATAGACAAAAGAGTCCAAGAGACTTTGGCATGTGGAACCCAATGGTCAAAACATGCACCATAAATGTATAGACAAAAGAGTCCAAGAGACTTTGGCATGTGGAACCCAATGGTCAAAACATGCACCATAAATGTATATCATTTGTTAATAAAAATGTATTCTCATATTTTATTTTTCAAATTATGTTGCTGCCATGTGTGTTTACCAGTCATTTTGCAATGCAGATTATGCTTCAATAGATTCTGATTTTTATGAAAGAATGCTCTGCTAAACAACAAGGAGCTGAGATGAATTAAGGACTAAGTTATTCTGATTTTTATGAGAGAATTCTACTACATATTGTTCAAGCTGCTAAACAACAAGGTGCTTACATGAATTAAGCCCGTTAGTTGGTCCTATTGCTTCACGTGCCTCATTCCTCTTTGATTCATAGGTTGAAAGATGAAAGTTTTTGAAGTGAAACGACATCTATCTAGGCCCTTGATATATTCTTTTAGAGTCACGAGACTGCCAAAAAACAACATGGTTTATATGGCTAGTGTACAATGGTAAGAACAACATGGTTTATATGGCTAATGTACAATGGTAAAAACTACGCATATGACCTGAACGGTTTATTTTTACTTTTTTTCCCTGTTTGATAGTGTGTACTTGGTCGTGAAGAGTCGAGCTGGCTTAGGCTCACATTTCTGCAGGGAGGTTCGTGAACAGAACGCCCGCCAGTCTCAGGTGAAGGTTGCAGGTAACATGTGAACAAACAGAGCCTTCGCGAGTAGGGGCAGAGCTTTTGGTGAAAAGTTGGCGCGAGTTCTGGGATTTGAATTCGGAAGAGGGCCGCAGAGGGTTAATGCACGGAGCTAGGGTTTGGCAAACAAAATTAGAATTTCACTATTAGGCAAATTTATTCATTGAGGTTCACAAATATTAAGTCAAACATCCACACAAATAATTTCACAAATCTCAAGGTCATTTCACAAATCTCAAGGGCATTGCATGAGAAGGCAACAAATTTGGAGGCCACCACCATTTGCATTAATGGCCAACCTAATTAGAGCAGCCCAAATATCAACACAAATAATTTCACAAATCTCAAGGTCATCACATGAGAAGGCAACAAATTTGGAGGCCACCATTTGCATTAATGGCCAACCTAATTAGAGCAGCCCAAATATCAACACAAATAATTTCACAAATCTCAAGGTCATTGCATGAGAAGGCAACAAATTTGGAGGCCACCACCATTTGCATTAATGGCCAACCTAATTAGAGCAGCCCTTCCCCAACCATGAGGTTCAAGATTCAATTTCAATGAGATGGGTATGGCGGTTCTTGTTAGACCCCCCTCGTTGGATTTTATTAATAAAGAAAATTTAATTAATTAATCATTAACATTATAATTAATTATTATATTTAAATTAAATATGCTATTTATAGTTAAATTAATTATTATTATAACTAATTAATTATTATTAATTAATTTAAAGTATAATTTTTTAATTAAGCATTATACATTATTATTATAATTTTGCGTTGATTTAAACATTAATTCATAGTTAACATTAAATACACATTCATACCCTTTAGTACCATTATCAGAATGTGAATGAATTTCACAGGAAATTTTTATTATATTAAGACTGAGTTTTCGTCAATGGTTAAATATCATGTTCATATGCTCAATAATTACACAAAAGGGTTCATAGTTATTTGTAGTTTCTTGGATTTGATTTGCTCTGTCACACCATTCTCAAATCCATTAGTTCAAGCCTCTCTCCAACTAGTTCATCTCAAATATATGGATCCCTTTTTCTATTCAACAGGTCTTCTTAGGTTGTTTTCTTTACCCTTCCCACTCTTAAGGGGTATCAATTCCCATGTACCTAGATCAATTATAATTATGATGATTCCATGTTAGACTTGGCGTTTTTAATCTAGGGATATCTACGTAAGGTTATTCATATCATCGTCTTATACTCTAAATTCTTTTCACCATCCTCATATTAGACTATATTGATATATTATTTTGTCTCACTCACTAGGTCCCTTTTTACCATGCACACCATTGTATTATCATTATGAGATATCTCCATGAACATCAATATGCTTATCTCATCCATATTGAGGTCTTGTACGTCTATTACTTTTTGACTTTATTGTTAGAATGTGGTTTTTCATGGTCCTTCTATTCTTTTTCCTTCTTCCTTGGACACTTATCTCCCTCCTTGATATTCTCAAAGCATGGTAAAAAGAAAATTATAATGTATTTTTGTCATACAATTTTATCTTAAACTCACACATCCAAGGGCAATATGTTATCACCTAAAAAAATGTTTGCTTGTGACACTTACACAAGTTTGTTGAAGTACACCATCCAATCATGCCTATTTTCCACCCATTTCAATTCACTTTGCATTTTTACTAGGCATCCAATTTTTTTTTTATATGCAGCCTTGAATTCTCATCTGTTGCGGCTACTACACCTTTAATAATGCATTATCAAGCGTAGAAAGTATGCTTGAAAACCACATTGGGTATAAAAATCACAATTTAACTATTTCCACTTGAAATTTTGTAGAAATGGAACACAGTTATAACCCTAATTGCTATTCTTAACCTTGATATGGTGATGGTGAATTAACAACTACTTTTATGGTGATGTCAAAGGAGTTTAACCATTCTTTTTCCTATAATAAAAGGCACAAGGTCTCTCCATCCATCCACAGTATGCACATGCTTCTAAGATCACACCAAAGATCTTGATTACTCCTTCCTCTTAGGTAGTTGTAACCTAAGTCACTAGGTTAGCAAACAAAATTAGAATTTCAATGCTGGGCTAATTTATTCAATGAGGTCCAACGAGGGAGGGCAAGACCAATACCATTTAAGTTAGCTTTGGGAGGATGGTGGGAGTTATGTTGTTAATTTACATAGAACAATACAATTTTTAATAATATTTTTCATTTCTATTTATTTATCTTTATCTTCATAATTTGATATGTTACTATTTTATTTATACCAAACAAATTTTAATTATATAAATTCATATATTTATAACACAATAGTAAGACGTATAAATATAAAACTTAAATATATAAAGAAACATATGTAAATTAAAAAAAATATTTCAATTTTAAATTTGTTGTCAATATATATATAATATATATATAATTAAAAATCACAACAAAATTAAATTATATAAAATTTATATATTTATAAACAATTTATAATAAAAATGTAATATTTCAATAAAAATAAAAGTTAAATATATAAAGAAATATGGAAATTGTTTTATGGAAATTAAACAAACATTTTAGTCTTTAAATTTTGTTATTATTATTATTTTTATAAGTCAACATTTTTCTATTAAATCATGAAAATGATACATCATGGGGAGCCCTTCTAAGAAGCAAAAATGGCCTCACTGTGATCGTATTTGTTGGTTGTTAAGTACAAGCAAAACAAAACAGAGAGAAGTTGAGTAAAGCAAGGTCTCGATCTGTCCATAGCCCACCATAGACAAACTAGACTATCCAAAAAAGACACAAAGTTTATTTTCATCCTTATAGCTGAATTGAGTTGGGGGTGTTTGCCTTTGGAGCTCTACCGCTATCATTTGGATGGTGGAAAGCTTAGTGAATATGTGATTCCACATGAGCCATGCGGGTCTCAAAACCATTCATGCAATCTTGAAGCTGTCGTTGATTCCTCCGGAGGGAAGCTTGATGATCCATAATGCGTTTCTGATTGTTACAAGAAAACTAACCAGATCTACGTGATCCTCGTGTTGCGTCTGGGGACGCTGGTCTACTGAGTGTTGGAGGAGACGAAATTGTGCCTCAATGGAGTCGAAAGGGGCTGGCAGGTCAACTCGATCAGGTGAGTCTCTGGGAGGGGCTACCAACTCCCCATCCTCCTCATGGTTCCCTCTGCTCGAGTGGCCTCCTCCCCACAGTGGACGACTTCACTCGCCCATCATCATGATAATGCTGACTCCCTATCTCAATTTTCCAGTTGACACTTCCCACACAAATAGACTATGAAACCTCCAACCCTTCACCTTGAAACCAAGCATCCTTTTGCCCAATCTACTTTTGTGGGAAGACACACTAGTTTTAGAAACATACACCACCCCTAACAAGCAAGAGTTTCATTGTGCCAAAGGTGCTACCTTTTCAACACCAACAATATATAGTTTGAAAATCCCATCTGCCTCAAGCAGACCGACTGATAGGTGAGCCATTACACCTAACAACTAGTGGTACAACGAATGAGCGGGGTGGCTTACCAAGCTTCCATGATGTGCGTGGCTAAAATAAATGCAGTTCAGGGTGACCTAAAGGAAGTATAAGCAAGAGCTTAGAATCGCCTGTAGGATCGATGGCGATGAGGGTGCACCCTTGCATTCTATTGTTGACCTGTTCGACCTCAGCCGACCAAAACCTAGAGAAAGGCTCACTGCTGATAGATCTTCCTTCTCCTCTCGTCACCTCACTTGCTTCACACTAGGGTCCCAAGTGACGAGTGCACCTTGAATTCCGGGAGAGCTTACAATTCTAGAAGTTGTTGGAGCTAAGGCTAGAGCTTCCCCTCCTCGAGAGAATCTGGAATTGGAGCCAAGGAGACTCTCCTGAATATGCATAGTAGATTTTGTAGCTACAATTTTCATCTCATGTCTCACCACCCTAGCCTTTATTCCATATCCCTTTTCCTTTGTTCATGCATTGAGAATGTTCGCAAGGCCTATTCCCAAGGCCCATTTACTAACCGTCCTCTTCATTACTGTTGCAACACGTGTGGGATTAATGCCCCTTGTCTTGCAGTTCACCTTGACACTCACCCCAATGGGGATTTATTATTTTTGAATATAATACATATGTTAACTTTTAATTTATATGTAAAGTACTGAGGTTGTGGTCCAACCACTGCGTGTGAAGGTTTGGTCCCAACAAGTCTTGCCGTCCAATCCTGGACAAAACTATGTACACCTTACAATTGCTCTAGGGTTAAGACAAAAAAAATCAACTATTGATCATGAGAAAATTTGCACAAAAAAAATGGAAAATGCTTGAACTTTAACCTATGCCCTACTCTAATATGTATTGATAGATCTATATGCAAATAATAGTACTCTAAATGTGATCTAATTTGTACTCATAGATTTATACACAAAAGATAGTACTCTAAATGTGATCAAATTTGTACCCTTTGAACAAATCTATATGCAAAAGCTCAGCTCTTGGGTGTGTTGGAACATAAGTGAAGGAGAACAATAAGCATACAACAATGCTTTGCATGTTTGTGGGCACTTGCATCCAAAATTATAAGCACTGAACTATAAATGATGTTACTCTAATATGCTCTAATTTTTAAGGTGAAGGGGAACAATAGTGCTCTAATTTGTAAGGTGAAGGAGAACAATAAAAACTCCTAGTTGCAGTATATAGGATCCAAATTTACTGGTAAAGAACAATAAGCATGTAGTTGTAAAACACTAAATGTTTTGTCTCATTGGATCCAAAGCAATAACAAATACTCGAATGCATAATTTTGGTTCCAACTGCTCATACCAAAGCACGCCCATGAAATTGGCTATTAAACCGTAGTGTTGTCTTAAATTTTTCTCCGAATTTATTTGATTTTATAAGAAACTTGGATCATGAACAATTCAACTCAAACTTATGATTTCAACAAACAAAAAAATTCTAAATTTTTTAAGCAAATTAAACCAAAAAAAACATTTAAAAAAAAAATCTCCCCAAAATATTTAACAAATACAGCTATTAATTTTAAACTCTTAGTGCTGGTATCATAAATTCGTCATTTATTACAATTTTGTACTCGCAGTTAAAAAGGTCAAAAAAACCATAACATTTTATTCCAGGTGCCCACTTTTCCAACGATAGAATTCTCTTGGAGTCCTTGATCTTTACTCAGAGGGGAATTTTCGCTTCATATCGGTCTTTCGTAATAGTGACAATACTTTCTCTATGTATAATATATATATACTTTTAAAATTGGAATGACGTGTCAACATGAGTTTGATTTTAATGGGCTTTAATTAAAGATTAAGGATGCTATGATGCAAATAAACTATGGTTAGCGATCTCGACCGACTAATCAACCTGCCACCCACCAACTCTTAAATTAAAAGAAAAAAGTTTGAAATGATACCCCAAATAATATCAGATATTATGTGATGCTGAAAGGTTTGTTAGGTATACCTCTATTGCTATACCTTCCCATCACAAATGCCATCACTCACCGGGCCCACCTCACCACAAAATACACAATTGTTGTGCTCACTGACTCATCAGCGGCACGCAATGTGCTTGCTAACTGACACCCTGCAATGATGCTGCCTGCCATATTGCAGGTAGTTATAAATCTCTGTTCTTGCTTACACTTCTTTCTTTTTTTTAATTTAAAAAGTAAAGATTTTGTTTTTTTTAATGATATTTTAATGTTTAGGAGTTTAAAAATAATTATAAAATTATTGATTTTTTATTTTTTTAGTTTTTTATAATAAGCTCTTTTTCTTATTTAAATTGATGATGTGCTAACTTAATTTTCTAATAATTTTTATAACAATTTCTTTTTTTTTAAACAATGCTGTCATATTCTGATAACCGACCACGTTTCAAAATAAAATGTTTTCCACTGTGGCAAACCTACAAAATATGCACACCAGTTTTTTGCAAATTTCTTTAGACTTTTTAAGTCATTACCTAAATTCCTTTGCAAACTTATTTAAGTCATTACTTAAAAAAAAGCACGAGTTTTATATCAACAATTTATTGCAGAAGAACGTCAGGCATCTCATAGTGGAAATAAAGCAAATCTCATGGAAATTATTTATGGAATCTATTTGCTTCTGTTGATCACCCTGCAACTGCCACGAAGCAGTAATATTCAGTTAAATAGTATACTACAGTGCTTGTGCTATGCTTGTGCTATTAGTGTTGGAGTCATTCTCACATATACAGGAATTCCAAAGGTTTAAATTTTAAAAACTCAAAAAAATATAATGTTTAATAGGATTGGTTTTAGAGGATCTATCATATTTTTTCTAGAGTAGGTGAACAGATTTACAATTTCGCTCAAAAAAATAATGGAAAAAATTTATAATTTCGCTTTAAAAATAATGGAAATTTTTGTTAAAATGGAAATTTTTTTTTAATTTTTTTTTTGAATTAGGTGAAATTTTTGGAAATCTGAATTTTGGCTATTAAATTTTAGGGTTTAAGATTTTGGACTTCCAAAATTTCTGATAAATTCAATCTATGGATTCTTGATAGCACTGAATCTATTTTAACTATAAAAAACGATTCAAACAATTTAACAGTTAAATTGATTCTTGATTCTGAACAAACTGCTTGGAAAATTTACAATGATGAAGAAAAAAAAAATTACTATGGAGAGATAAGGATATAAGAATACTAATGCTCCTCTCCCCCACAAAAATTTTGACTTGTCCTCAAGTCAATATTCAGCCGAGACATTAAATAGTGAAAAAGAAAGAGAATTCTTACCCGCCAACGAATTGGTTTTCAAGTAGGAATTCGAGGTTAGAGTGTGCCAGAAACTGGTTTTCACATCTAACCCATTTATTCTTATTTTTCTATGTTGTTGTTGTTGTTGTTGTTGTTGTTGTTGTTGTTTTTAATATATATATTTTATTTTAATTTTTTTTTTTAAATTGAAAGAAAATAAACTAAGGCAGGAATACTGCAGCTGAGGGCTGCAATATCTCAACCTCACTTTGTTGAGATAAAAAACCATTCCACCCATTTAACAGTTAAATTGGTTCTGGATAGCACTGAATCTATTTTAACTATAAAAAATGATTCAAACAATTTAACAGTTAAATTGATTCTTGATAGCACTGAACCTATTTTAACTATCAAAAAACGATTCAACCAATTTAACAGTTAAAATTTTTTGAAAATTTCTGGCAATGGAGGCGAAATCGTGGCTAAGCCTATATATCTTTTCAACCATTTATAAACCCAATTTGCTAACAAATGACGCATAAATACAAATATATAAAAGGGAAAAATATACTGTATATTGATGTGTTTGATACAGGAAGCAATTTAATTGCCATTTTCCAAACACAAATCGAAGCCTTCCGCCTGCAGAGAGGGAGGAGAAGGGGTTGCATTATCATCCGCAAGCAGATTGAAGAGATTATCGTGAGGGTTAATGTGGTCCAGAATGACGATGAGACCCATAATGAAAGCTCGGTCGAACCCAGGCTCCACGCACAGGCTGAACACATCTTTCCCTAGCATTGTCCCCTGCGCTCCGCATTTTCGTTTTACCTGCACACCAACGTTGATCATCAATGGAGGCAAATGTGATCACCATTCAAAAATCAAAATTGGGGACCGCCCACTTCCCACCTACCTCTGCTGCAATCCTGTGAGATGCACCGCTATAAATGGTGCAGCAGCGCTGAGCGAAAGAGCCCTCCACTTGATAATCCGCGCACACCGTTGATGTCATCAGTGCGAAATAATTAGTGGAGCTCATCATGAATACTTCCACTGAACTGCTACTTGTGGGCAGAATGGAGGATCTTCTCACAGTGAAAAGGGGTTTCTGGCCCTCCACCTTATCGCCCAGAAACCCTTCCCATCTGTTGTGAAGGCTGGGGAGCTGCAACAGCAACAACAGCACAGGGGAAACTCATAGTTCAGTCTAGAATAGAAATGGCCTAGAATCCAAATGTTCTGAGAATACCAGAATTAGAGTTAGAATCCAAATGTTCTGAGAATACCAGAATTAGAGTTGGGATCTCAGACTTTAATGCTAAGTATATCTTTCTAACCTTATTATTATGAGTTAGTTATATTTGCAGTAGAAAACTTGAATCTCAAAGCAAACAACCATTTCAACCACTCAAATAAAAAACCATTGATTTATTGTCTGATAAATGAAATGACAAAAAACCATCCCAACCACTGAAGCGAAAAACCGTTGATGCATGGTCTGAAACCATTGATGCATTGTCTGAAAGTATGCAGAAACAAAAGGCACAGATAGAGGAGATGCAGGTACCTTGCGGTGGAGTGTGAGGAGGGGTTTCCCCAGGGCGTCCATGAGGAGCAGATTGTGGGCGTCGTTAACAATGTCCATCCGAAAAACGAGGTCCCCCTTAGAATCAAACACCGTGAAGCCGTCATCGCCACTGAAGAGGAGGGACTTCTTCCATACTGTCAAAACTGTGGGCGTCGCAGAGCAGAACTTCTTCTCCACAACAACTTGAACGGCCT
The DNA here is from genome assembly GCA_000404065.3 of Pinus taeda. Classification (NCBI taxonomy): domain Eukaryota; kingdom Viridiplantae; phylum Streptophyta; class Pinopsida; order Pinales; family Pinaceae; genus Pinus; species Pinus taeda. The sequence goes on from APFE030781743.1 coordinate 260,459, forward strand.
CTTCTTCTTCTTTATCTGGGTGCACTTGCAGGGACATTGTTCCCTTCCTTTCGCTCCTGAATAATATATTGTTAGATCTGGATGGTTGGTTAGAGGAGAAGCAGATGAAGAACTTGGGGAAAAGGGCAGGCAGTCATCCGGATTTCCGAAACAGGAAAACAAGCCCATACAGAGGAGCCAGGCATTGTTATGCCTATAAAACAAGATTTTCTTCACTATTACTCACTCTACATGAGTTAGTAAATTAATAATTAATTTCGGCCTACGTTGACGGTATCTGTGGAGTCAACTGTGCGTCCCATGAGCACGGCATTATATATATATATATATAAATGTATATAAACCTCGTAAATTGGTCGGAATCTTTTTTCGCCGATTTTAAAACACTATCCGGATTGCACAAATGCGTAATGGTAAAAATATTTCAAAAAATTGGAAGGTTGAAGTGTTTGAATCATTTTTTGATGGTAGAAATAGATTCATTACTATTAAAAAAATTTCCGGGCACTTAAAATTTCAAAGTTTGACAACTAAACTTTAAATTTTCAAAATTTTTTGCTAGATTTTATCATAATCTTAACTGAATTTCTATTATTTTTAAATTAATGTATAGATTCTTTAGACTATATATTTTTAATCAAAATGTTTAAATAATTAAAATGGAAGGGAAAACAAAAGCCTATGAATGTGGAAGGAAGCAGACATTTATTATGACTAATCTCTTTTTTTCGTGGAAGGAAAATGCCTAAAGAAGTTTGGGAAGAATGGGTATGTACATTTTGCACGTTTGGGGCTGTGAAATCGGACAAACATTTCATTTTAGAATGTGATGCATTCAAAAATATCAGAGAAAGTTATGAGAACATGTTAGCATCAGTTTCTTGGCATTGTTTTTTAGTGGGAGGATTGTTGGAAGGTTGGGTGAGCTCATCTTTAATTTGAATAAAAAATAGATTGATTGCAAAAAACAAAAAACATGAAACTAATGGTTTCATAGACTAGTTTTAGTCTCGTGAACCTTAAAATATCATTTCATTTCATTCTTTTTGAGACAGTGTCCTTCCTGAACGAATGAACTTACTTTCTTTTATTTATTTTTTATCTTTTTAAAGTTTAGTTTTGTATAAGTTTGAATTGTATTTCAGAATTTTATGTGTATTTTTTTAATTTTTTAAAAGTTGATTTTGTATAAGTTTGAGTTGTGTGTTTCCAAGTTTTGTTTTTATTTTTTAATAAATTTAATTTTGATTAAAAAAATTAAAAATATTAGTTAACTTGTATTTTTCCAAAATTCAAAACTAATTACTAGTAGAATTGACGAGTTTTGTTTTTGTTTTTTTTTTAATAATTTTAATTTTAATTAAGAAAAATAGTAATTAGATTGTGGCTTTCCAAAACTAAAAGCTAATTACCATAATAATTAATTCAATAAAGGATGTTATATTAAAATGGAATGGAAAACGAATCTATGAAAGACAACTCGATTAATTACATTAACGAGGAGAACGAATGAACTTCCTTTTTTCCTGGTTTTTTCAAGTAATTTTTGTTTCATAAGTTTTATTTTGTTTTTTTTAATAATTTGATTTTTAACCCAGGAAAATATTAATTGGGCTATATTTTTTCCAAATTTAAAAGTTAATAATATAATAAAATAAAGATATTTTATATATCAATTTAAAGTTAATCGGTTATATTTTTTCAAATTTAAAAGTTAATAATTATAATAAGAATAAAGAGATTTTATATATCAATTTAAGTGTTTGGTAGGTGATTTAAAATTAGATAATAATAATAATAATCATTATTATTATCATCAATTCAATAAACGAGGATATATTAAAATGGAATAGGAAACAAATTTATTATTTCTCATGGATTAATTACATTTTATTGGGGTAGTTTAATTAATAGAATGAACAAACTACTTTTTTTTTAATAGTAATTTCTTTGGGATTAATCACATCATTAGGATTTGGTTCGAACCAACTAATGTGGTTCATCTTCAGGACAAATGTGAGAAAATCAATGGATCCTCAAGAATAAATAGCATGGATGCATCATGGCCCATAGTTAGCTGTGAAATTAGCTGTTACTAAATTAGTTTTTTTTTAGTTTTCTCACGGGTTAATAAGTTTGACAACAATTAATTCAATAAATGAGGATAGTGGAATGAGAAAGCTAACCAGCACAATAATTATGTCACTAAAAAGAATATATTAAAATGGGATGGGAAAGCTGACCACCACAATAATTAAGTCAATAAATGAGAATATATTAAAATGGAATGGGAAAGATGACCAACACAATAATTATGTCAATAAACAAGGATATGTTAATTATGTCAATAAGCAAGGATATATTAAAATTGGATGAGAAGTTCCATCTTGAATGGTGGGGATACATTTAATCATTAACTTTCCTTTTCAATACCATCATTGAATGTTTTTTTTGTAAATTGATGCTCGAGAGTTCTATTAAAATAAAATATTTTACATTAATGTCCCATTGACAAAATTTCCAAAAGATATCACCATGAGGGCTGCAAGGCCACATAAATCATCCTCAAGGTACAACATAGGGCCTAGAAGATAACCAACATAGGACATATACACAAACAAGAACAACGAAAACCAACAAAACCAATATCGCAAACAAGTGGTTTCAAAAACCAAACAACAATATTGTGGACTAGCGCCCTATGGATCGTTTCAATGACACATGGAGAAATGGCAACAAATCGTCTAATACATTAACCTTAACAATTAAGCGCCTCATCAAAATCATGAGAACAACACAAACCAGTCCTTACTGGTCAAGGACCAACCAATGAGAGTCGCAACAAAAATAATGTAACTAAGCATGAACCAACCCTTATAGAGCTAGGACCAACCATCAGAGCATCATAAATTGATAGAAGAAAAACATTATGAGCCAACACCTACTGTGTAAGGGGCTTTGATAACCACCAGTGAAAAGATACAAAATGAGCCAACCAGTTAGATCATAGGCAAATGTTGATGTCTAAGGGAAAAGTATTAAAAATTGCCCAAGTATTGTTGCCAAACCATCATTGAGTCTCTTGGCCAAAACATGAAGAAACATTACTGTAGAAATTCGTGGAGAATACCAAAAAAGTTCACTAACATGCATCAGTGCTAATTAGATGAAATAACAGTGAAATTAGGAGGAATGCCAATAAAGGGATGCATATTATGCTTGAAGGTTCCACCGAAGGAAGCATAATGCTTCCAGGAGGGTCCGACAAATCCCTTGATGCTGAGTCAAACACCACAAAACCTTCCACCCTAACCAAATGAGCATCAATATCATCAAAAGACAATAACGAATGTTCTTGAGAATTTTTTTAATGTCATCGTGTCTAGTAAAGAGTTTGTAGTTGCCCATGCGTTTGTATCTTAAAACCATACAAAACAAAGTATCCAATTGTTGGTGAACCGGAAGGAAATGGAGAAAGTATACTCTTTGTTTCCAGAATCTTCCCAAGTCTGGAAGCCATCGAAGGCCCTTATCTACAACTTCCAAGTCAAAAAGATAAAGACGCTCTCCAAACTCTTGTGCTTCCAATTGATGAATTTCCTTATGCATTTCCAGAGCCATTAAATCAAAATATAAGGCTACAGAGTCCCAAGTAAAAAGTCTTCGAGATTGCGAATGAGCATGGCTAGCCCACAGTTGACGAGGAAGCATAAGAATAATGGCTAAACCGCCACCCCAAATATGTGTTCACTAAATTTCACTACTTATTTCTCCTCCCTTATGGTGTGTTTTGTCTTCGGCCACTACTATCACCATTACCCATGAGTATTTCCTATGACTAATGTGATTATTACACATCAACATTTATATTTTTCCTCATCAATGTAGCATGTAGAACAATAGTGGTTTCCTTTAGTATGTAGAATGATAAACAAGGGATTCGATGTGAATGCGAGAACACCAGAGTTAAACATTTAAATTTCTTCGAGACTTTGATATTTTTCCTTTCTTTCACATGCAAAGCTTCACAAAAGTAAATTTAGAATCAAAACATTGCGAACACAAATGCAGAATCGTTACTCAAATGTTTGTAAGTCCCAAATTAACACTAACCATTTTAACTTATATGAGTTGGCTAATGTAGTTTAACATTATCCGAAAAGACTAGGCGTTTGGTTTTCAAAGGTGGTTAGGGGCCCAACAAAAATGAATCAAAGTCATGAAAAGGTGCCTGGTATCGGTTGACATCAACAAATCATGACAAGCAGATGCACCGACATTTAGGCAGGGCCCATTTTCATATTTTTCCTTGTTCTTCATATCTGGTGGTACATGACGGTCGGCCACCTACGACCGTGCATGTCAACGTCCATGTCACTAAATAATCGTTCTCTGGTTTTTTTCTTCGATTAAAAAAAATTCCAAGAACAGTTTTGAGGCATATTTTTTTTAGAAAAAAAAAGCATCATATATTATATTGAGTAAATATAAAATCAAATATACATGTATGTATGGTCCATATCTGGTATATATTCTTTGTATCACATCAGTTATATATAAGACTGACATATCAAAAGACATATATGTGATTGTGAAATCAGCTGGGTGTGAGAGCAATAATAGAGTATATGGCCTCAGATAGTCTAATATGGTGAAAAAGGGTGGATATTAAAACAATCATATTCAACCAGACCCATATATCATATACCATGTAGCCATGATATTGTCCAAAATGAAAGAAACAGGCGTATGGGAATCATTGAAGATTCGTGAATTCCGCCATTTCCATGCAGTCCATAGAAATATGAGGATGAGAAATCGCCGATTCCCATTTTGTCTGCTCCACCAGAAGAGAGCTGCACGTGGAGAGTCAAAAACAGTCAGTGGAAAATCAAAAGAGTTTGCCAGTACATACCAGATCCGCATAGTGAATGGGCATTTGAAAAACATGTGAAGGTTGGTCCCTTCATCTGATTCACACATTGTACATCTGCTGGGGCCGTGCCAAGAACGCTTCCTGAGATTGTCCCATGAGAGATCCTTGTTGTGGAAGACCAACCATGCAAAATAGATATATTTAAGAGGATATCTCGCCTTCCAAAAAACAAAAGGGAAAGGCGTAGAGAAATAGGAGATCTGAAACTGATCATTTATGAATATATGTCTCTGGCCTCCAATTACTACAAACAGTCTAGATGAGGTGATCAACAGGGCCATGACGATGGAAACCTCCCCGGGATAATGAGTCCTTGATCGATGTCCAGTTTCCATCCAATATATCCAGCAGGTTGAAAGCAGTGCCATCCTTCCAGATAGGTGTTGAGTCGCGCCATTCTGTGATGAGTTTGTTCCAAGTGAAAATACCATGCCGCTGTAGATGAGTGGTGAGATCCCTTGGTATGTGTAAGTCTCCAAGACCACATATGATGGGGTCGATGCCGATGAGAACATTGCTGCCAGTATATATCCACCATCGTAAACGAGACATGAAAAAAGTTTCAATCTTCCTCATGCTGAGCCATATGGCTGATCCATTCTGAGGCCCAATGACCCCATGCCTGTACCAAAATTCAATATTCCTGCCCTTCATGTATTTCTGTCGAATGAGATTGCTCCATGGGCTGCAGCCGAAGATGCCTCTCCACAAAGTGCGGCATAAAAGCGCGCATCCAAAATGCCGAAGATCCTTGATGCCCCATCCGCCTTGTTGTTTTGGTAAAGATATATCCTTCAATTTTGCAAGGTGGATTTTTTTGTGTGCAGACGAACCTCCCCAAATGAAGTTTGCAGAGATCTTGTTGAGACACTGAATGATGCTTGTGGGTAAATAGAACAAATGAGCCCAATAAACAGAGAGCTGAGACAATACCGTCGTGGCCAGTATCACCCTACCAGTCTTGTTCAAGATTAGATTCGGCAAACAACTTTAATAAATTAAAATTTCGGAAATCAAAAAATTGATACAGCTGCTCTAAAAATGTAGTGTTCACAAAATTTAAGAAAGAAAAAAAAAATATTTTAACTTCTACGAGGCTAAAGATAGTTTTGGGACAGATTGCTTTTTCATTTGGTTGATGTATTTGACCATTTTTCTGTAAACCCTCACAATAAACACTCTCAGCTTCTTGACAAACCCTTCGCTAAATAGATTATCCCAAGAGATCGATGTTAGAATATCTGCATAACTTTCCCTTGTCTTTGAAGGCGTCACATTCTAAAATGAAGTGCTTTTCTGTTTCCACTTTTCCAGAAGAACAAAAAATACATACTCTTTCTTTCTACATTTCTTTTGGCAATTTCGAGCGTCTTCTTACACAATGAAGTTGATGAGAATTAGTCCTTAAGTGGGCAATAAAATTTTTGGCTCTCCAAAAAATATTGGCCTCTATTTATGCTTTTTGTTGATGATTAAGTGTGAGATTAAACATTTCTATAGAGTATTTTTTCTTTATCCCAAATATATTTATAAAACTTGTCTATAACAAAAACTTTTATCTCTTTATTGTTTATAAAACAAATATCACAAATGATGTACAACCTACAACATATAAATCTGGACAAACCAATTATTCTTTTATAAAAGTAAAGAATTATTCTTTATAAAAGTGAAGCACTTCCGGGAACATCTAGTCAAATGACGGAATGAGGTTAAAGCCTTCCAGAAACGGAGTATAGCGACGGAATTACATCATAAATTGAAACAAATTACATCATAAATTGAAACAATAAATCTACCGGACACGACAGAAAATGCAAGGCACTTAAACAAACAATTGACAAATTTCATAGATTTAAAAAAAGTCATGAATTTAGACGGAGTTGGCGTGAAAACTGAGATTTCGAACACTCTGCGCAACGACCATGGACGCGGAACCACACGTGCTCGTGTCTCAATTTCCCTTGAGCATTTGATTGATTATATATATATAAGTGGGCGTTGGGGTTTTTTGGGTAGGTAATTATTTTTTGAAATTTTTAATTTCTGTTGTTTAAAATTGGTTTGGTTTATTATATATGAGTTTAAAGTATGAATTTAGACGGCATGGTGTGAAAACTAAGTTTTTGAACACTTAGGCAATGATTATGGACAAAAACACAAGTTTATATAAAAGTGGGCGTGGGAGTTTTTGGGTGGGTAATTTTTTTTTAAATTTTATTTTTATTGTGGTTTAAAATAGATTTTATTATTATATAGTGGTTCAATTTTTTGAATTTGTAGCATATTGGAATGGTGGAGAGATGATAATTTAAACTTCTAATTCGAATAAATCTCTGCTAAATTCTAGAGAAACTAGATTGGAAAATAAACCAAAAATTATCCCTTAAATTTTGAATATATATTTATATGTATATATCACTAAATTACACATGGAATAGAAAATTATTTTTCTAAAAATAAAATGTTTCTTATCCTTCCTATAAAATTAACTAAACAATGTCCCATGTTGTTGTCCCGGGTGGTTGGAACGGTGCAATATTGCCCTCCCCACGAGTTCGAGTCACGACATAATGGGTTTCTGTTACACAACATATATAAGACTCTTGTGTGCAATATTGCCCTCCCCACGAGTTCGAGCCGCGATATGATGGGTTGCTGTTACACAACATATGTAAGACTCTTGCCGGTTGTTGTTAAGCAACATATGTAAGGCTCTTGCGGTGTGCGTTACGCAACATATGTAAGACTCTTGCCGAGTTCATATGTAAGACTCACTCTTGACGGATTCATATGTAAGAGTCTTGTTGGGTTGTTGTCCTTGTGACGCAAAGGATTGTATGGATATATCAATTGTATAGATAATGTAAATACTGTAATATAAAGCTTCTTCTACATGGATTATCCCCTTTTAAAAATAAAATTAACTAAACCTAAATTAAAACTTATATAAACATTTATGACTCATATCTTTATTTTATATCAAAATGGTTCAATCTTCCAACATGTATAACCCTCTTTATTATAAATTTAGCCTAAGTTCAAAACTAATGTAGTATGTAAATTAAATAAATTCTACATTGTATATATATAGATATCAATTTATAATATATATAAAAATACTTATTTTATTTTTTAATACATTTCACATTATTATGATTAAAAAATATAATATTAACTAAATTATAACCTCTTTTTTATTATTATATTTATAAAAGAATTAATATTAATATTAATATATATACATTTAAAAAATATAATAACAAAAAATGTAAAGTAATAATAAGGAATAAGAGTTTAATGATAATTGTGAAGATTGTGTTTTTTAATTAAGTTGAAAAACAAAAATAATAAAATTATCTTTAAAATAAATTTCAATTCTCTATTTTAATTATTATTAAAAATTTTTTTCTAGATTAAATCTATACTATTCACCTAATAATTATTGATAATTAAATTAAAATTTTAAAAACCATATTTCAAAATAGACATACTTATTAGAATAAAACAAAATATACCATAAAAAATAGAACAATTAAAATATAAAGTCAAAAATATCATAAAAACCATTTCTCCGATACACAATAGTCAATATATTTATTTATTTATATATTTTAATATATTCCATTTATCAATATTTTTATATCATAAGTAAAAATATGAACCACTATTCCAGCTTTTACAAATATGAACGAACAATAATATGATGAAATAAAGTCCAGAAAATAGTCCACTACCAAAAGTTATTAAGAATTACAATTAAAACCATGAATCCATATAATAAATGAGACAATATGTCATCGTGATATTTGAGTGTAACATTTTTCAAAACATACACATTATTTTCAAAATATATATATGAGAAATCTAGTTGAGGGGATGAAGCAAGATAATAATTCAATTAGCAGAGCTATCAGCTGCTATGTTGAAGATTTATCATTGAATTGGAACTCTTCAAAGTTATTTAGTTATTAATGAATTTTGAAAAAAAATTGATGACGAGTTTTGAACTATTCAATAGGGTTAATTGTCGAGAAAAGTTATTAAAGTTAAAATTACTTATTAAAAAGTTATGATAAATTGTGATATTGTATTTTAATAATTCATCATAAAGAAGACATGATTTTCTCAGGAATTTAAATATAATTAATAATAATAATAAAATTAATATTTATTTTTGATAGATTTTAAAATTATTTATTAAAATTGTGATATTTATAATTTATTATAAGAAAATATAACGATGTATGTAATTTTTTAATTTTTTAATATAAAGCTGACATGTAGTATTTACAAATATATTAATGTCAAAAAATTAAAATATCAGTTATAAATAAAATATTTCAATATCCATGATAAGTAAAATATCTCAATGATTAATATGGAAGTGATAGAAGACATTATAATATCTAAATCTAATTTTTAATTTATTCAACTTAAAAATATTTCAATATTATTATAACTAAAATATTTCAATGATTAATATGAGAGTGATGGAAGATATTATAACATCTAAAAGAAATATTTAATTATTTAACTTAAACTTAATTTCAATTTCAATATACAATATGTTGAATTATACAAATTTATGGTTGGTTCATTAACAAGTAGGATAGACATGGAGTAGTAGAGGGTTATGATTTCACTACAAGGATGATGGGATGTACAAAGAGGCCATTAATTACCCAAACAACCAATTGGAACGTTAGAAGATCTAGCTTGTCCTAGTGGAGTCACATAGTAGCTTTGACCCACCTTTGATACAACCAATACAAGCCAAAGCTAGCTTGTTGGAAGAAGATACCATTGTCTTCTTAGGGTATTTTTTTGGCAATCAAATTACTAAGGTGGAACATCATATGATTTGACATAAAAATTGTTGCATCCAAAATGTCACGCCGTTAATCTAAATTAGGGATGAAGATTGGAAAGTATAAGTGAGAGGATCTCGATGATCAAATTTTTACTCCTTGAGCTTGAACTTGGATCCCTAAGTACACTCGCATCAAGGGAAATTATTTCCTCCATTATTCACCTCTGATGAAGTGCCCTTAGGCCTATTATCGAGTATCATGAGCTCTTCAACTCTTGGCAAGATATATGCAAAGGGAGGTTTAGAAGCCTAGGGTTTTATTGGAGATATATTTTTGAGTGATCTAATGAATGGATCTCTCCATTATGAACCTTTAGGCTCTATATAGGAGGAACTAGGATTGGGAGGCTTGCGAAAGGCGAGGGAGAAATGCATTAGGGGAATTTTGAATACTATCAATTCTTTGTATTCTTCTAGGATTTTCCCATGATATTCCAAGTATGGAGAGGAATAATACTTGGCTATAGAAAGAAAATGTAATATTATTTTATTTTATCTACTTGTCATTGATATATTGTTGAGGTTGTTTCATCCCCGTTGTTTCAGACATTGTCATACTCTTTACATTTAGGATATTATTATTAATATATCCCACAAAGAACCATTCAGGTGTCATCATGTTTTTATGAATATGTGTGGTTGATGTATCAATGGATTCTTAAGCCCATGATGCTTTACAAACTCTTTTGATATTAATAAATAAATCCTTTAAAGTTATTAGGTGACATGTTCATTTTATTTTCCTTTCATCTTGCAAAGTCATACTTGATTATCGATTCACATTATTTTAAGAGGAAGACAAAATTTCTATTGAGAGAAAACTTTGTATATAAAATATTTTGCATTTATATTTATTACCTACTCTTTCCATGAATAAGATATTGTGCTTAATGAGTAATTCTATTAAATAGGAGATTTATTGGAAGTTTTGTTAGGGTTTGTTTTTTAACACTCACCCATTGCATTCATCTAAATTCCTAAGAAGATATTCCATATATCAAGAGAGGAGTACCACCTCTATAAAAATGAGGACAAATTTTCTTCATCACCACAAAATTTTGTCTCAATTTTGGTTCTTTCTCTTGCTAACATTTTTTTTTTGTAAGCTGCGGTAGTGCCTTTCTTTTTCTATTTATATCAAAAAGGTTAAACCATATACATCAATTTGGTGGCCTCAACCTGCCCAAATGGGAAACTAGATCTGTTGAACACCTCAAGTTATTATAGGCCATCTAGTAGCAAAAATTTCTAAGTCTACCAATCCATGCAATATAAACCGTGCACTAGCAAATGCTAAATATGTTCCACACAGTCATGAAACCAGTACAAAGAAAAGAAAATACTGATCCTCAGAAACAAACATAATAAATAACTACAAGAGCTAAACTTTTTTGTCTTCCATGTTTTCAGGTGTTGTTGCCACGTCCCTCGTTGCTGGAGTTAACTTTTTCAACTGTTGTTAGATCTCCTCCAACTTATTGTACTGCATTATCATTATGATCTGTAGATTTTTCATTTCTTTCTTCTCTCCTGACAACATTTTGGGTGACTATATTATGGAGATATTAATTTTAAAGAAATTTAATATTTTTAAGGATCAAATTTTATTGAGAAAATATAATATGTGACCAATATTCAATCATTATATAATTTGTCATCTATCTAGATGCTTTGAAAGTGGAACATTTGGAGGAATCAACTTGCACAAGCAATTTTATTGGTGGGACCCAGTTTGGAGAATTTAGGTGTGATACCTTCAAGGGTTATTTTGAAGCCTTAAATGATTTTTTTTGGGGAGTAAAACTTTCTTGCTTAAACATTAGGCATTTTGATGTTGTTATACACTCATACACCTTATTACCGATGTAAAAATTGTGTCAAATGAAAGTTTGTATGCAAAAGTTATGCCTCACAGAAGTTGACCTATTGTGTTTAACTACCATGGCATCTCCCATTACTCATGGAAAAGGGGCTATCCACTTAAATACTATGAGGAAGAACTCTAGAAGGAAGTTGTAACTCTAGTTAAGAGTTGAAGGAGTCAAACCTAACCCCTAGCTGGATGTCGGGCTATATTATAATTGAACCATTTGGAGGAAAATGGGTTCAATTCTATTTAATTGCATTTTGTCCCATAGTAGAGTAAGGAAATTAGGAGTGGAGTGAGAGAGAATAATAGAGGAAGTTAGAGTTTTGTAGTAATTTATTACACAAAAAGTATCAAGTGACTCCATAGAGAACGTTTTCTCCTTTATACTTGCATTGTTTTAATTCCAAACAAAAGAGAGGAGAGTAGTCTCACCTTCCAATTGGGTTTTCTCAGATAAGGGTTTCCCAGAGCATATCTTTGCATTCATATTGGTTGGTGTGTGATTGTATGTTGTTTTTTCTATTTTCAAATTTTATTTATTCAATGCATAAGAAGAAAAACAATAATTAACAAATATGGAATCTACATGAATTTACCCTTCATAGTATGAATTTCAATTTATTTTAGTAGATCTATTGTGATGAACTATTTAGTGGAATATCAAGAAAGTTTACAGATCAATGAAATGCGTGAAGACGTTGTTGCTTACCAATTGTTTGTCCTACCTTTAAAAGGAAATGCTTGTGAATGGTTTTGTTCATTATTGCTTGGAAAACCATCAGTGTTTGGGATATTTTGGGAGCTTTATTTTTCAAGAAATATTTCCCAAGAAAATACCCATATTCTCTTTTATTGAAGTTGCTTGAAATCCACATGAATGAAAAAGAGAGAGTAAAAAAATTCACTTTTGGATTGTTGAAAGTCCTTCATGAGATTCCTTAAGAATTGTTTCCAAATGATTTCATAATTTTCAACTTTTATGAAAATGATTTACTTGTAAATCTAAGAATTTTACTGAAATAAGAGAGGAAGTACATTTAGAAAGTTAATGCAACAAGTTCAAGTCTTTGAAGTAAATATTCATGAAAGCAACACTGATGTCTTAAACTTTCTAATACAATTCTAAGAAAACATTAAAAAAATAAATAAATTTAGAAGTGAAATATGATGAAAAATGTGAAATTTTGCATACAAAAGACTATGTTCCTAAAGTTGAAAGTGAGATCCCAAATGTATCAATTCAAGAAGAATACCATATGCTATATGCCACATGGAATGGAAATTCTGGCCTCCTATATGTTCAATTTGAGATTAATGTTGACTATGAGTTTAAGGGTGCATTTGATGAACCTCCACTAGATGTGCATGAAGACTAGATGCACATGAAGATTGCATTCAATATGTGCATGGTGAAAATGTCGTAGTCGGTGCTCGATGGCCATAGCTGGTTTATATTAAGTCATAGGAGGGATGCACATGGAATGAACAAAAGTGATGCTACGGAATTCAACTTCAAATTAAACTTTCAAGTAATGGATTTCTTGTTTGGATTAGAATCCAATGACGAAGAAATCTTCTCAAAATCAACAAAGCCTTTACGGGAAATCTTTTTACGGGATGGTTTCTATATCTGCTCCAGAAAGCCCGCTGGAAATTCCTCAAAGAAATTTTGTTTCTGAAGGTGAAATTGGAATATGACTTCGTCGATAGTGAAATCCTGACCAGATTTATTCTCTTTCTTCAAAGACATATTCCCGGTGCGTCAAAAGAAGTGTATTGGATGGCTTGGGAATGGAATTTGTGCAATACAATGTTGATATGTTGATATCCATCGATGATAAAAAACAACAACGATGTGCCAACCATCCGAGGCCCCATTACCACGGCCACTGAACTGCAGCAAAAGCTTGTCGATCTCGTTGGCATGGCTGCTGGGATTCAAGCCCAGGTCTCCAGGGTGTTTTAAATGGATTAAAGCACATGTAAACATGTTATAGGTAATACACTTAAGCTTTTTTCGTACTTAAAAAAATGTTATGGGTAATAACAAAGATAGAATAGGGTTTGCAAGGATAATAAAAAATAAAAAAATAATGTTAGAGTAGAGTGATATGTTTGTTGTAAATTTTTATTGGATCTAAGAAGGAGGGTGTCTCACACAATTTGTGAGATGATTAAGTATGCAGAACCACAAATATCAAGACAACTATTTAACAAACTAATGTGACCTGTCGCTTCAGGAGCATTAGTCACAAGTAGTGAGATGATCAAGTATGCATAACCACAAAGAACAAGCCAACTATTTAACATATTAATGTAAGTCGTGTTTGGGGAGCATCAATACAGGTTATTTATATAAGGGAAGTTGTAGAATTGTCTACTGAAGACATTCTGTATCCAGAATGTTATCCTAAATAATTGGTGAATATAGCGGAAGGCCATATATTCAACAGATGGTGGCAGTTCCATGGGATGGTTCAGTATCGACATTGACCCGTTTCGCTTTGGGAGGTTGAACATCGTCAATTTTGCAAAGCACGTCAACGGTGGTATGAAGAGGTTATGTCTTAAATGGATCAAGTGGAAGCTCAAAAGTGTGGTGAAGAAAAGAGTGGAAACCATGAGATTTCAGAGTGGATATGAGTGTTGGTGTTGACCATATCAGACAATTTTGATAGAGATTCATTCATTGTTGTAATTTCTATTTTCTGTATTTGTCGTGTAAGCATTAAGGGAGGGTATTGGAAGTAATGCTTACATGACTTCCAAGTTGCAGTGAGTTGTAATTGTGTGAGATCCTAGGTTAGTAGTTGTATTATCTGTTTTTAGTAATTTAGATCCATTATTCTCGGATTTAGAAGTATCATGTATTCTTATATATGTAATGTATGTGAGATCAATAAAACCATAGTGTGCTTGGCATTGTGTTTAATCGCTCTATCTGTTGTCTCTCAAATTTTCTAACAAAGTTTACCTAATAAGAATTTTCTAGGTCAAAATATTTGTTTGGGGATGAATCCATAGCCTAATGGAAGAGGAAAATAGTTTGTCTATTGCTATCACCAACTAACAAGGGGCCACTAGTCCATAGTTGGAGCTAGAGGTTAATGTGTTTTCTTGTCACCCATCAGCTAGAGTGATTTTTATTCATACTTAACAAGTGAGACCAAATTTCAAAATTTGGTTAGTGCTAGATGAATCTAACCTATTGATCATGAAGACTCTCGCATATTGATGTTGAAGACATCCCAAGTATTTAAGAATTCATAATCTATTTACGTTGTTTCATTTATTCTTCAGTGAGGCCAATGGGGATGATTTCTCTTTTCATTAATATAATAAAAAATAATATTTAAAGAAAGGAAATTTATTGTCATCATCCTCTCATTGGATAACTATATAAACCATATTCATTTATTATTTTACAAAATGAAAAACATAGGTCATATGCTTGAAATATCACCATTTTCCCTGCATCCATTTTTATCCATTTCCAATTATCCATTTTCCTTGTCCATTTTATGGATTTTTGACTAAGTGTTTTTCTCATAGTAATTTTATACATAGTTATTTTTTCATGGATTTTTACCATTTTCCGTACTTATTAATTTTTTTTAAAACTTTTATTTACTTTCACCTCTTCACATTATTCTCCACACTCAAAATATTTTCAACACATTCCACATTTTCAAGTCTATGCATTCTGCCCTTTGCTCCCCCTTTGCTCCCCCTTTCTTTGGCACACTCCTAATGACATATGATAGCTCCTTAAAATTTGGAAATTTGGTAGTGAAGTGGACCTCTAGATTTGGAAGATATGGGTTGACCATAGATTACTTGGTAGAGACTTATCATGATGATTAGGTGATGGCGTGGAAACCAAAAAGTACATCATGCACAAGCTATACAAGGTTCCATGGATCTCTCTATTTTACACAAAAACACTATGTGAGATTATTTATTTATAAATATGTTATTAGTAACCTCCCAAAATACGTTTGGGATAAATAGGGTGAATTTGCAATTCAAGGGCCAAGATTCACGTGAAGAATAGATTAATGATGGTTGAGTTCCAATAATCTGGAGTTCATAGTTTGGGTTTCTTATGTCCAAATTGAGAAAGTGAGATCTTATTGGAAATATATATACATGAATAACAACTTGGAAATGGTTTACATTGATAGAATGATAAATATTATTCCCAAAAAATTAAAACATACTTGTGACTATTTTTGGCTTGGCAACAAATTATTCTTGAAAAATGTTTTATTAAAAGGAAATTTTGAATGTCCAAAGTAGGCCCTAGTTGGGGGATGAATATAAAAATTCATATTTACCAAAGGGTTTTTAATTCATTACATAAGTGTGAAAAAAACCTAACCATAAAGTAGTTCTAGGAGGACGAAGAGAAGATGTCAAATGCATTCAAGAGAAGAAGAAAGTTTGCTAGAAGCAAGCTTTTCCTTTCCAAAATTTGTGAGTTTTCCTACTTGGATTTCTCCATTATATTTTATTTTGGTTGTTTATTTCCATGAGTTTTACATATGTGCTTTGCAACAACAAGGTTTAGATTGATAATCTCTTTGTATTCTTCCAAACATTTCCCATGGTATTCTAGGTCTAGAGGAGAAAAAACCTTACTTGTAGAAATCAAATGCAATGTTATTTTAGATTATTTAATTGTCATTAAGATTTTGTTGAGGATATTTCAACCCTCTTGTTTCCTACATTATTAAATTGGTTACATTTGGAATATTATTGTCAATTTATCCCACAAATAACTATTCACATGTCATCCTTTTTTTTCTTGTCATCTTGTGTTTAATGTATCAATGTATTCTTGAGCACATGATGCTTTACAAACTCTTTTGATATTAAAAAAATTATCGATTAAATTTCTTTGATGACCTTTCCATTTTATTTTATTTTCATATTGTTAAATCGTAGTTGATTCTATATTCACATTATTTTAAGAGGAAGGAAAAACATATATTGAGAGAAAACATTGTAGATAAAATATTTTCAAGTTATATTTATTCCATTTTATTTCCATGAATATGTTGGTGCACTTGGCAAGTAAATCTACTAAATGATAGCTTTATTAGAAGATTTGTTGGGGATTTTTTCTTTTTAGCACTCACCCATTGCAATCATCTAAGGTCATAAGAAGAATCTTTGATATATCAAGAGAGGAGTACCACCTCTAAATGAGAAGGGTATTTCTTGTTCCCCACCAGATTTTCTCTCAATGTTGGTTCTTTTCCCTTGTTAGGAAAAAGTGAGGAATGGTATAGTGATACGACCTCTTAGGGAAGGAAAACGACATGTTGAAAGAATTAAGGCAAGTGGTGACACTAGATAGTTCTAGCGAAGGTAAGAGAAAAGAGGAGGGGACATTAGCTTGGTGTTGGAAAAGGTACAAGGTGATATATATTGTCAAAGAGTCAATTTGAGCATAGGAGGAAATAAACATAGGTCTAAAATGTACTCCAAGAAAGGGAGAGGAGATACACTAATCTAATGTTATCGTGGTCATGGATGTTCCATACATTAATAAAGGATATAGTGTGAGTATGAGAGGTAGTATACATCAACGCAAATTTAAAACAAGCATATAGGATTACAATGTCAATGGTATACTAGTGAGGGTGAGCGACATGAGAATGGGGATGAAAATATCATAGTGAGGGTGAGTGAAATGGGAATGGGGATGGAAATATCATAGAAGGGACTCCATATATACAAGATATGGAATGAAACCAATTGATGGTGCCATGCTAGGAGAGGGATCAAGGAAGTGGCTATTAATCTTAACTAGGGAGGATTCAAATTGAGTAAGGTTTTACTTGAGATAATGATCTAGGAAGAATTAAGCCACCAAACATGTGACCAAGGAAAGGGATTAAAAGAAGTTAGGGGCAAGACTTTTCCCAAGTGTCTAATGGATAAAGGAATTATAAAATTCAATAGAGTATAGGAATCCATGAGGGGTGGAAAGAAAAAATAAGGAAAGGAGGATCGATTGTTACTGAGGTAGGGGATGGCTAGTGCTAATGATATAATGTCCAACATGGCCCATCAAAAGTCCCATCTAGGATGAAGTTTCAACCAATTTTTTAAATCCATATTAAAATATGGGAACCTTACAAATTAACAAAGTTTTCTCAAGCTACTAGAAAAATACCACGTAAGGAGGTGATAGAGGGAGAGGAAGGGAGGGGTCATCAAGTGGGATTAAAGAGAGAATGAGAGGGGAAGAAGAGGAGAGTTAGGCAATCTAGAAGGTCTTAAATGAGGTACACATTCTAAATGAAGGTGGATAAGGGAAAGGAAAAGTAGGTAATGAGGAAATTCTAGTGGTCATTTACACATCATAATTTAGGTGGGTTTAGAGAGGGCTTGATATCTAAGTCTTGTGCGGTCATGTTTAGTACTAATTTTATGGTTAAAAAATAATTGTTATTACAAAATTAGTATTGACATAACATTTTATATCATTTTTGGCCTCACAATTGGTTGTAATTCATGAAAAAAACTCACTAATGTTGCTTTATTAACACTTAAATGTTGTATAAATGTGATTAATTTGGTGATTTTCCTTCAGCATTACAATAATCATTACTGAAATGTTTAAGATGAGAATTCGTATACCCACATATATGATGTTAACTTATCCATGTTAGGATGTCAATATATTGATGTTTTAACATTGATTCTATTGTATCCATGTTGAAATAACAAGTGGATTATATATGTAATACATAACTATGTGGGTTGGTGTTCTTCTTGAGTAGATGTCAAATCAACAATAATTCTATAGGAATATTTTAGAATTATAAAATAATTGAAAATGGAATATTTAAAAGGGAATATATTATTTAGGTTAAAAAGGAATAAATATATACTAGAAAAATAGTACTTAAGTTAAAGCTCCCATTTATCACCATGATAGGTAGATCTATAAGATAATCTCTCTATAACACAAATCATAACTAATTCCCTTAGAATAAAGAAGATATAATCAATGCTAATAATATTAAGTGATTCCATATCTCATTATATTCTTCCTTGATCTATGCATTGGTCCACTGTGTAGAAATTTTACCTGTAGAACAAACCGATATATGCAATGTCCTAAAGCATAATACTTGTTCTACATGAGCAACATCAAGTAGAAACATGCATAACTGATCAAGAGAAATAATCACACATAATACAAGATATATCTAGGGGAAAGCACTAGCATAAAACCCCAACCATGTAGTATCAATCAAGTGGAGATCCTCAACAATATACAAAAAGAATAAGCTCAATAACTATCCTTCTCTCTCTGTAATCAGAAGATCCTGATGATATTCAATCAGAAGATGAAGATCATAGACTACCTAGGCCTCAATATATAGGGCACAAGTCCTCCAATCTCCTATAATACATATTTCTCTTGGAAATAGATCCTTCTCCATGCAAGGAATACTTACTAGAAATATCCAAGCATCTGATAGTACAATGTCCCTCGTTTGATCTCAACTGGGTCTCTGACAGAACTGACATGCAACAATTATCCATGAGTGAATCCTCAGTTATCTAAAATAATAGTTGTCACATGCATGCAAGCATTAACAAACTATATTTTATTATTTTAACAACTTGTTAAAATAATCTAACTGGACGTGACTAGAAAGAACTAAGTCAACTGATTCTCTCATTATAGAACTCATACTTATTGCCTCAATCAGTGGAGGAAATTAAGGATAAATTCCTCAATCAGTGGGACAACTCATGTGCATGCTCACAAAGACTTCAAATTCGAATTTCCTTAACTAATTAACTCATCTGAATTAATTAATTGATATTTCCAACTGCTGTTAAGACCAAAATTAATTTTACTTCCTATAGATAGATTAGGGATTGCTATAAATAGGAAAGGACCTAGAAATGCTATTTTTAGAAATTTATGTTTTTAGCAGTTTCACCTCTCACCTAATGTGGCCAATCACCTCATTGTCCAAACTGCTATTTTTAGCACATTCTAAATTTAACATTTCTTGTTGCACATTTTTCAACACACTGAGTTGGGACTAAATTTGATCACCTTAACCAGCTGGTTGACCTTTATAGTTAACTCCCAAGTTGAATTTCAATGGTAAATTGACTGTATTTAGAAATCCAAAGGTGAGATGAACCTATTCTTCCAACATTCCTTAAGATTAGTACAAAAGTGGTTATTCATTGTGCTTGTGCTATAAGGAAACATAATGATCACTAGGTTTCCTTCCAATACAAGCACAATAAATAAATTTTAAATGATTGAAAGATCCTAGGTTAATGGTGTTGTAAAAGACCATGTTGGTTTGTGCGAGTGATAATAACCCTATGACCATGAGTAAAAGGACATTATGCCTATTATGAACTTGGTTGTGTTTTTGTTAGAAGAAAACCTAGTGGCAACTAAGTTTTCTTCTAGAGCAAGCACAAAATATCTCTTTAATGGTTAATAGGTGTTAGGTTAAGATATATATGTACATAACATTAAAGAGTTATTTAGGAGAATACCCAACAAAATTGCCTAAAGGACTTACCACCGAAAAACCTTAACAATCCAAGGACCAAGAATGAAATGAAACATGGAGTTGCTAGCCACCTATGGCTATTAGTTTCCTTGTTTTTCCATTCCAAAAGATGCTATTAGAAACTAAAATATATTTCTTAAAGATACAATATAATGTGCCAACTATATAAAATTGTTGTATAAGTTTCTATAATCTAGGATACCTTGAGATGAATATGGAGCTATTAATAGCTTTGAAGTATGCTTATACTTATTATGAATTTAGTTATATGTGTGCTTGTGCTAGATGGAAACCAAAAAAGTTGTTAGGTTTCTTTCTAGAAAAATAACAAGAAATACAGTTAAAATTCTTAATAAAAATTCGATTAATGGTGACATAAAAACACAAGTTGGTTTTCTTCTAGAGTGAATAACATAGGACCAAGAACAAAATGACCTTATGCTTATTTTGAAGTTCAATTTGATTATTCTTGGGACAAAGGGAAACCTTGTGGCTATTATGTTTCCTTCTAGCAAAAGTACACGTAATTCCCTTTAAATTATTAATGTATCCTATGTGAAAACGGATCTATAGATATATATAGTTTGTTATTTTAAGAGAATATCTAACATAACTTCCTATAGAAATTTCTAAATAGAAACCTTTGATAATCCTAGGAAAAGAAGCAAAACCAACATTTCTATCCACCCATGCCTATTAGTTTATTTGTTTTTTCCCGTGCCTATCAATTTCCTTGTTTGTTCCACTACAAAAGATGCTATGAGAAATTGGAATAAATTGTTTCAAGATTACTTTAATAAAAGGAAAATGGTTTAGAAATATACATGAAATAACCTTATACTTATTATGAAGTGAGTTTTTCTTATGCTTGTGATATAAAGAGAAGCCTAGTGAATACTACATTTCGTTCTAGCACAAGCAAGAAGTTGGTTATTCTTATGTTTATTCTAGAAGGAAAATAGTAGAATATATCTTAGTTTAAAGGTGCCAAAAAAGTCCAATTTGGTTTTTCACTAGAGTGAATAACCCTAGGACCCAAAATGAAAGGAACTTATTCGTATTATGGAGTTGGTTGTGCTTATGCTTGTGCTAGAGGGAAACCTAACAACCACTAGGTTTACTTATAACATAGTGTTGATGGTGCTGGACCTGCCAACATGTTAGGGGATCTCCCTAGTAAGAAGTCCCAACTAGACCTCAGACCTTTTGGTGTAGGAGCCCCAACAGTGGGTCGTATGGTATCGCCTTGACTGCGGTTGCGCGCAGAGGTAAGTGAGATGTCCTTGTTGGTAGCAAGGGTGTGACATGCGCAACAAGCCAAGGAAGGTGCATGAATGGTTCTAACACATGGAAAGTGGAATGACTGTGCCCCTTGGAAACTTGTGTAAACACGCAGCTTGGATGGGAACACACAAGCAAAGATGCATCACAAGCTAGAAGGAAGGTGAACCAACAATCCAAAGTGATGTTTAAACCAACAACACATCTCAATAAGATTCATACATACATATAAAAAAGAGTCTATACATACATGAGTAAGAAAATAGATACATATATCATTAGAGTAAACAAGTTAACTGAAATACAATAACAACATATGCATGAAACGTGTTGGCTCTGTTATATTAAGAAGTGAAAGTTCCAATCATATAGTACAACCATGACCAACCACTAGTCCCGATAACAGAACGTTGCAATCACTGCCACCTGCTCCTACAAAGAGATGTAATAGCTCTGCACTGTGGACAAGTCAAGGCTTGTTACAATACTCTCCAAGCTTTCTCTAAGATACTCCTATTGGAAGCTTAGCTAACCAAAAGCCTCTACAATGAGTTATGAGGTTCTATAAATAGCAAAGGGTGGGGTGACCCTTGACATTCCCCTTTGTGACTCTTCACCTACCCTCATGACTCTTCACCTACTACATGACTATTACATTCAACTATCGACACTTGGACTTTCACTTTATAAGATGTTACATACAATCTGCACATGCACCATGTGAGACAAAATAGGCTTGAGTAAGCCATGCAAGACATCACTAAGACTCAGACAGTTATGGGAAGACTAACTCTTCGACATCCTTGTGATGATCGACGGTGGCGAAGTGATGCCAAGCTTGGTCGTCCGTGATGGTGTCTGCGCGCTCAATGGTGAAATCCTGCTGAAAGCGAACTCTTGCCTCTGTTGTGTTCGGGTACATTGATATGGCTCCTCTGTCCAACTCGTTTGATAACATGTGCATCATCGCCTTGAGTGCATCTGGACCAAAAACATACTAATGCATAGTGTCTGTGCTAATCTCCAAGTGTGTGTTGGGTTATTATGCACATCAACTTGTCCAAATACATGTTCATCTCCAGTCAGACTTGCTTCTTGCCTTTGCCTTAGTAAGCGTGCCAATGGGTGGGATCGCATGCGTGTGCATAATAACATCCATGCTCCTGAACACCCTTGCATGTGATCGATGACATTGATCACCTTGTCTACTCCATGCTTGCTGTTGGGTTGGGTCTATAACCTGTGTGGGCGCAATTTCATTAGTTTGTGGATGTTGTGCCTCCTGTTGTACTTGTTCCTGCTGTAACTCTATCTCTCATCTGTGCAGTTCTTGTTCTTCTTTGAGTTGCCGCTTCAACACCTACAACTCCTTCTCTGTTTCTCTCTCTTCCTTTGTGCAATCCTCTTGTCAAGTCGTCGCCTCATAGCCTCAATCTCTAAAGCTACTCTCATCACAAGTGGATCTTCTTGAACTTGCAACTTTGCTCTGCCTCTGCGCTATCAACAATCTTCCTCTTGCATTTGTCGCACGCAGGTGTGCTACCTTCTGTTGTTGCCGATGGTGCTATTTGTTGTGATGCCACTGCCATTTCATCTTGATATTCTTGTCCATGAACAACTTTATGTCTTCATAGATAGGAAAGTTCATAGACACTGCATCCCCAGTTGCTCTCTCAATGGTGTCTTTGACTCTCCTCTCCTGGAAGCTATTGTACCTATGATGCTGAGAGGCAAATGAACACATGTGATACCTAGAGACATAAAAACACTCATGGAAAGAAACCTATCAGTTGGAAACCAAAACAAACTAGAGGAATGACATACAACATACTTGTGTGACTGTTTGTGAAGATTGCACAATTTTCACCGGGAAGCTGGGTGACTGATTGCCAAAACTACGCAAGGCGCAGTTTGGGTTGCCGGGAGGTTGACTGACTATTGGAACTGCGCAAAGCACAGTCTAGCCTGGCCTTTTGAGGACTGAAACTACGCAATGCATAGTTTCAGTCAGCAGTGACATGCAAACCAACAAACCACATTGTGCAGTTTCTGGGGCCAGCAAGGCACTGCCTCCCAGAATTGTGCAATACAAGCCTGGAGGTCAATGCTGGGCTAGATTTGCACAATTTATGGAGGGAAGGGAGAACCTTCACTTCCAGAAATGTGTAATGCTAGGCAGGCAAGGCAAGATCAGGGCTAAGGCAGCCCAGACCCACTGATGGGCGACATAAAACATGAGAAGTCTAAATGCATGGTAAAATTGAGTGTAAACAAGAATGAATGGTCATGTATGCAAACAATAAGTGCAGGATTCAAAAAATGGGAAAACATACGTGTGTGAAGCGGGTCACTGTAATGACGGTTGTCGGTTCAAAAAAAATGTTATGCATGCGACAACAACGAGATGCAAACAAAAACTGAAACAGTGCATCTACAAGCTAACATACATTATAACGACAACAAGTGCTCATTGAAATCAAGCAGACAACACTTACATGAAGTGAAACACAAAAAGCGACAGAAACACGACGCAAGACATGAGAAGCCAACTCACCCTAAAACAACTAAGTTGAAAGTGCTAAAGACTCCTGGATGCAATGTGGGATGTCAGAGCTGTAAGATTGATGTGAGGAATGAGTTCTACAATGCTCGGTTCATAAGTTTTGATAAGATTGAGATTATGATGCACATGCTACAAATCTAGGAAAAAATGACACTTGGTGGGAGGTTTCCAGAATGATCTTTGCATGTAACCTCCAGTTGGTAAAAATAGATCCCTAAATCTAGGGATGCCTTTTGCATGCTATTGTTTTCTATTTCGGGAAAAGTAGTCCATGCATGCAAATCGGTTTTGCTTGGTCCTAGAGGGAACTAATTAACCTGAAGGCACATGCACCAGTTTGTGAGCCTGGAATGAAACTTTGCAAAATTTCTGGGTTGGTTGTCCGTGAGGGATTGCGCAATTTCTAGAGTCAACAAGTGACTATCTCCCAGAATTGCAATTTCTAGCCTGAGATGGAGTGTTGGGTCAGATTGCGTAGTTTTCTGAAGGAGGACTTCCTGACTGTTCTGCGTAATTATGGAGCCCAGTAGGTTGCCCAGCTCATTTGTGCAATTTTTGGAGGGAAGGCTGGTTCCCCTCCAGAATTGCACAATTTTCTGGGGGAGTGTTTCAGCCAACAAATAGTCTAAGTTCAAAATGTCAGCCTACAGGAGGGAGACAAACAAGCTGACATGCACAGGCCGACAGGCCATTGAGACTCAACTGAAGGCTATGTACTTGACAATGCAAGACATGCTACTAAGGATGGTTGGTAGGGAGGCTCCAAAATGAAGCTAAGCAAAAATTTTGGAGGTTGTTTTAGCCACTACAACACTTGGCGACACACAAGTAGAACTTTAGCTCTCTGAATGGACCTTATTCATGAAAAGCAAGTCTAACACCTCCTAGAGTATTGTTCAGTTCTATGTTCGTCTCGGTTTCCACACTTGATTGATTGTAAGATGTAGCATCTGCCAAGATCTTGGTTGGTCGGCACACATTCCAAGCCAAGCCAACACAATTGTTTCAATTGGGATGAGGGGTTGGTACACAAGCTTTGTGGTCGACAAAGTTTTAGTTTCATCTCTGGTGTTGCTCCATTGCATGTAGCCCTAGGCAGTCCCTCGACGGAGTCACGCAGGAACACAAGCATCATTCCGTTTCCAGCGAGCCTGGTCAGTACCCCAGCGGAGTTACTTGCATCACCTCTCTGTGCAGGAAGCCTTTCTCTTCTTTCACCTTATTCATTTTTCATTTTTTTGAAAATTTTCACATTTTCATTTTCGTAACTGTGAATAACACTTATTCATTTCAGAGGCGGAAGATGGATCCCGACTTATTGAGAGAAGAAGAGGTTGTTCCTTCAGAGAAGTAGTTTTTATATACCTTTGACGTGCTTATTAAGGTTCCCCCCCCCCACCTTACTCTACTTGATTGAGCTGACAAGGATTAACCCAAAAACAACTGACTAGAGTAGGTGATACTAGTTAGCATGTAACCATTGTGTTTTCACCAAGATTCACCTCAAACAAGACGTATTTTCCATTGATGTATCATGGATTGAAGGCAACAAGTTCTTCATGCAGATGCAGGATGGCAAATAACCAAGCATTGATAACTGCACAAGTCCTCTTGTACTTTACCGAGGTTGTTTCAAGAGCCACACGTGATTTTCATGCGAAACTAACCTACAGATGTAAACAAGCAAAAAAACAATAAAACAAAGCAAAAGTAGAAGTAAATGTGTAAGCAAAGCGAGTAAGCAAACAAGCAAGCAAGAAAACAAACATGCAAAGTAAGAAGCAAACATGCATGCAAGCAAACAAACCAAAAGAAAACACTACTCCTATGCCTAAGCTAACGGTGCATGGGTCTGCTCACGTGAAGTGATACTTCTAATGCAGTGATTGACGCATTGGTTGACCCATGTTGGTGAATGCATGGTTCACGAACAACACATCTGCGCGAACCAACAAACATGAATGATATACCAATGAAGACAAACACACTCTGGGCTTAAGTGCGTCCACAGAAAAGAAGTGAGTAGAAGTGCATGACATGTACTCTGTGGACTTGCCATGGTGTTGTGCTATACTACATGCAGATGTTAATCATACACATTCTCTTGACTATGGCATGCAAGCAAACATGAGAAAGGTAGACCACTTACGTTGCGTAAGTGTGCTTGCTGTGTAACATTCCTCCAATGCATGAGCGATGGGATCGTGTAGTTCAAGTGGAGGAAGTGAAATCTGAGTGTTAGATTGATCTTCAATGCATACAGATGAGTGATGAGGAGCCTTAGGTGTTTGAACAATTTCTTGACTGGAAGTGAAACCAACCTCAGGACAACAAGGGCCTGACATAACTATCAGCTCAGGCTGAAGTGCCTCGACAGTCTGTGGGGTTTCAACTTTGTTAACAGATAGATCATCATAAACCAATGACTTAGATAGATTAACAACAATTGAATAAACATTGTGATTAGATGAATAAGTAGAGAGATCATGAAAACCAAGATCAGAAAATTTAGGATGTTTGTCAGCATCCTTGTGATTTGATGAATTGCACAGAGGGGTAGATGAGAAGCAAGAATGTTCACCCTTTGCGTTTCCGGAAAAAGTAGATGAAGAATCAAGTGGATGTTCAATGAATGATTTTTCCTGTCCATTGTTGAATGATGGATTGACATCCAGTGTGTTCTGTGAGTTATCAACAATAGGTGCATCCGTAGATGGAGATACATGTGAAAAATCAGGGATGGTAGAATCACCGAAGATGTCAGGTGATAACAGAGGAGGCACTGACAAAAGGGAATCATCTTTTGCCGCGGGTTGATGTTCAGGCTCCCATTCATACTTTTCATGAGTGATAACGTAGGTTGGTTGTGCAACACAACCTCCGTTGATGGCTTGATCCTCATTCACAATAGGTGTAGAGTCCGAAATGGAAGAACACAAGACAGTGCAATCCAGAGGATAAGCAGAATGCAAAGACGAAGGTTGAGGTAAGACATGCATGTGACAACCCATGGGATTCACAACCAAATATATGCGAAAACTGTGAGAAGTGATGTTGGGAGGATGTGATAGTTGAACAGATGCGTGTGCATGTTCTCCCACATCACTTTGCGGTGGTGAAGTTGTTTGATGAGTGGACGACGGACAATCACTCATGACAGCGACTGTGTCCATCTATGATTGCACAACTTCATCACTGAAGTATGCTCAATGGGGCTTGAGCTTGAAATTATTTTTAGAATTGAAATATTTGGTAAGACAATATTCAAATATGTCCATGAGATATTGGAATTTCATTTGAATTTTTGGAGCTTGAGTGACTGCAACACACAAAAGCGGTCCCAAAAATCTAGTGATTCTTTAGGAGTCTTTTGTTGTTTCAAATTTTTTTTGTCAAGAGGATCTAGATCAAAATGGTGGAAAGTAAATTCAATGAGATCACAGAACTGCGCAACTGAGTGCATGTTTCCGGGTAGCAGACTCCAACACCACCGTTGTGGGGATTCACAAAGTGTGTATGCAAGCAACACAATGGCCTCTTCTGCATAGAACTCATCTACAAGGAATGCATAGAAGTCATCTAAGTACTTAGGCCAGGCTACTTCACCTTCCCCATCATACGTGAAATCAAGCAAGAGATCATAACACTCCCTCGTGATGTCGAGAGGTTCAACATGCAAAAAACATCGTAGAGGAATGAGTTTGATAGTATCCATGATAGATGTGTGAAGATTCAAAACATGATGAGAGGACACAGCTTGTCATCTGGCCCTCCTTCTAGACCCATAAATTTTGATGGTGTTGGACCTACCAACATGTCAAGGGATCTCCCCAGTAAGAAGTCCCAACTAGACCTCAGACCGTTTGGTGTAGGAGTCCCAGTAGTGGGTCGTACGGTATTGCTTTAACCACAGTTGCGCGCAAAGGTAAGTGAGATGTCCTTATTGGTAGCAAGGGTGGGTGACATGCGCAACAAGCCAAGGAAGGTGCATGAATGGTTCTAATGCATGGAAGGTGAAATGAGTGCGCCCCTTGGAAACCTATGTAAACACGCAACTTGGAATGGAACACACTGCAAAGATGCATCACAGGCTAGAAGGAAGGTGAACCAACAATCCAAAGTGATGGTTAAACCAACAACATGTCTCAGTAAGATTCATAAATACACATACAAAAAGAGTCTATACATACATGCATAAGCAAACAAATACATATATCATTAGAGTAAACAAGTTAACTGAAATACAATAACAACATATGCATGAAACGTGTTGGCTCTGTTATATTAAGAAGTGAAAGTTCCAATCATATAGTACAACCATGACCAACCACTAGTCCTGATAACAGAATGTTACAATCACTGCTGCCTTCTCTTCCAAAGAGATGTACTAGCTCTGCACTGTGGACAAGTCAAAGCTCATTACAATAATCTCCAAGCTTTCTCTAAGATACTCCTATCAGAAGCTTGGTTGACCAAAAGCCTCTACAAGAGTTATGAGGTTCCATAAATAGCAAAGGGTGGGGTGAAACTTGACATTCCCCTTTGTGACTCTTCAACTACCCTCATGACTCTTCACCTACTACATGATTGTTACATTCAACTATCGACACTTAGACTTTCACTTTATAAGATGTTACATACAATCTGCACATGTACCAATGTGAGACAAAATAGGCTTGAGCAAGCCATGTAAGACATCACTAAGACTCAGACAGTTGTGGGAAGACCAACTCTTTGACATCCTTGTGATGTTCGATGGTGGCGAACTGATGCCAAGCTTGGTCATCCGTGATGGTGTTAGTGTGCTCAATGGTGACATCCTGTTGAAAGTGAATTCTTGCCAACATTGCATCCGGGTACACAGATATGGCTCCTCTATCCAACTTGTCTGATAAAATGCGCATCATCATCTTGAGTGTAGCTGGAACAACAACATACTGATGCATAATGTCTGTGCTACTCTCCAAGTGTGTGTTGGTGGCCATGCACATTAACTTGTTGAAATAGATGTTCATCTACAATCAGACTTGCTTCTTGTCTTTGCCTTGGTGATTGTGCCAATGGGTGGGATCACATGTGTGTGCATAATTACATCCATGCTCTTGAACACCCTTGCATGCGATCGACGACACTAATCACCTTGTCTGCTCCGTGCTAGCTGCTAGGTTGGGTATATAACCTGTATGGGTGCAATTTCATCAGTCTGTGGATGTTGCGCCTCTTGTTGCACCTGTTCCTACTGCAACTCCATCTCTCGTCTGTGAAACTCCTTTTCTTCCTTGAGTTTCCTCTTCATTACCTGCAATTCCTTATCTGTTTCTCTGTCTTCCTTCGCATGATCCTCTTGTCGCGTCATCGCCTCATAGCCTCAATCTCCAAAGCTACTCCCATCACAAGTGGATCTGCTTGAACTTGCAGCTTTGCTTTGCCTCTACGTTATCAACAATCTTCCTCTTGCAGTTGTCATACACAAGTGTGCTACCTTTTGCTACTGCTGATGGTGCTACTCGTTGTGATGTTGTTTCCATTTAATATTAATATCCTTGTCCATGAACAACTTGATGTCTTCATAGATAAGCAAGTTCATAGACACTTGATCGACTGCATCCCCAGTTGTTCTCTCAACGACGTCTTTGACTCTGCTCTCCTAGAAGCCATTCTACTTGTGATGATGAGATGCAGATGAACACTTGTGATACTTGGAGACATAACAACACTCATGGCAAGAAATTTGTCAGTTGGAAACCAAAACGAACTAGAGGACTAACATACAACATACGTGTGTGACTGTTTATGAAGATTGTGCAATTTTTACCAAGAGGCTGGGAGACTGACTGCCAAAACTGTGCAAGGCACAATCCGAGCTACTGGGAGGTTGACTGACTGTTGGAACTACGCAAATCATAGTCCAGCCTAGCATGTTGAGGATTGAAACTGCGTAATGCGCAGTTCAGTCAGCAGTGACATGCAAACCAGCAAACTGCATTGCGCAGTTTCTAGGGCCAGTAGGGTACTACCTCCCAGAATTGTGCAATGCAAGCTTGGAGGTCAGTGCTAGGCCAAATTTGTGCAATTTTTGGAGGGAAGGTAGAGCCTTCACTTCTAGAATTGTGCAATGCTATCCAGGCAAGGAAAGGTCCGAGCTAAGGCAGCTTAGACTCGCCGATGGGCGACTGAAAACAAGAGAAGTCTGAATGCATGGTGAAACTGAGTGTAAACAAGAGTGAATGGTCATGCATGCAAATTGTAAGTGCAGGATTCATAAAATGGGAAAGCATGCATGTGTGTGAAGCGGGTCGCCGCAACGGTGACTGTCGGTGTAAAAACAATGTCATGCATGCGACAATAGTGAGACGCAAATGAAAATTGAAATTGTTCTTGTACAAGTTAACATACATTAAAATGACAGCAAGCACTCATTGAAATCAAGCAGATGACACTTACACGAAGCGAAACACAAAAAGTGACAAAACACAGTGCAAGACATGAGAAGCCGACTCATCCTGAAACAACTAAGTTGAAAGTTCCGAAGACTCTTGGATGCAATGTGGGATGTCATAGCTGTAAGATCAATGTGAGGAATGAGCTTTGCAGTGTCTGGTTCATAAGTTTTGATAAGATCAAGGTTATGGGGCACATGCCACAAATCTAGGAAAAAGAGACACTTGACGGGAGGTTTCTAGAATAATCTTTGCACGTAACTTCCAGTTGGCAAAAATAGATCCCTAAATCTAGGGATGCCTTTTGCATGTTGCCATTTTCTATTTTTGGAAAAGAAACCCATGCATGCAAATCAGTTTTGCTCGGTCCCAAAGGGAACCAGTCAACCTGAAGGCACTTTCATCGGTCTACGAGCTTGGGATGAAACTTTGCACAATTTCATGGCTGTGCTAGGATGGATGTCTCTGAGGGATTGCACAATTTCTGGAGTCAGTAGCCGACTGTCTCCTAGAATTGCACAATTTTTGGGCTGAGTTGCAGTGCTGGGTCAGATTGCGCAGTTTTTTGAAGGAGGACTGCCTGACTATTCTACGCAATCTGGAGCCCAACAGGTTGCTCAACTGACTTGTGCAATTTCAAGAGGGAAGGTTGGTTCCCCTCCAAAATTGCACAATTTTCTGGGGAAGTGTCTTAGCCAACAAATAGTCTAAGTCTGGAATTTCGGCCTGTGGGAGGGAGACAAACAATCTGACATGCACATGCCGACAGGCCACTAAAACTCAGTTGAAGCCTATGTACTTGACAGTGCAAGACATGCTGCTATGGATGGTTGGTAGGGAGGCTCCAAAACGAAGCTAAGGAAAAATTTTGGAGGGTGTTGTAGCCGCTACAACACACATGCACCCTCTAGAACAAGCACAATCACAATCAATTTCATAATAAGAATAAGGTAATTTCATTTTAGGTCATAGGACTATTCAATCCAGTGTGAAAACAACTTGGACTTTTTTGTCACCATTAAGTAAGGATATATTAAGAATTTAAGGATACTTTATTGTGTTCATGATAGAAGGAAACCAAGTGACTTCCAAGTTCCCTTCTATTACAAGCATGAGCACAACCAAATTCATGTTTGGCTTAAGGATATTTCAAAGCCTTGGGAATTAAAATTGAGCAAAATTCAATTGAGCGATGTGCTTTGCATCCCATTTGCTTTCTAATGTTACGTTCAATTTTGAGTTATTTTTTATGTCTACTTTTGCATTTGTTATTGCACCAAGTTTTGCATTTCTTTTTGCACCTCATTTTGTATCCAACATTGCATCTTAATCTGCAGCCAATTTTGAACCATTTTTATGCCCATTTTGCACCATTTTCTATGTCTACTTGTGTGTCTAATTTTACACTACTTTTTACATCCATTTTTGCATCCTTTTTGGTGTCTAATTTTGCATCATTTTCGCCATCCAGATTTGAATAATTTTTTCTACCTCATTTTGAGTCCACATTAATATCTCATTTTGTACCTAGGTTTGACTCTAAATTTGCATCTAGTTATGCATTATTTGTTGCATCTATTATGGCGTACTTATTTTCACCATTTTCTTATCCCCATTTTGCATCTTGTTTTGTGTCTTTTCTTACATCATTTTTTGTGCCCAATTTTACACCATTCTTTTCATCTAAATTTGCATCATTTTTTGTTTATTTTTAGCACCCAACTTGGTATCCTATTTTACATCCAATTTTATCTCTAGTTTGTCCTTTTTTTACATCTAGTGTGGTGTCCATTTTTTGTCCCTTTTTGTGCCATGTTTGGTTACCTTCTTTGTGTCTAGTGTTACACCCTTTTTTACTTCTAGTTTAAAACCGTTTTTTTGTCATTGTTTGCATCTTGCTTTGACGCCTAGTTTAACATCCAATTCTACTCCCAATTTTTCATCCATGGTTACACCACATTTATATCCACATTTGGCTTCTTGTTTAGAGTGTATGTTTCTCTCCATTTATGAATCCACTTATGGGTTCATTTTACTAATTTCAATTACATAGTGAAATATATTACAATTTATAAATATCATTAAAGAAAATATAACAATTGAAATTGATAACCTAGTGTTTGTAAAGAAATTAAAGGGAAACTGACAACACCCATCCAAAAAATAGCAGTATCATCATATATAATAATTCTCCTTAAACAAAATCATTAACAGTTTTCAATATACATATATGACTATCAAATCAATACCTATCACAGATATCATTATTCCAAGGTAAATTCACAACATCCATCCAAAAATATTAATATCGTGGTACATAATGATTCTCCATCACAAAACATTGACAATTTTCAACGCATATATAAAGTAAAAATATGATACTAATAATATCATCATCATCATTTCCCAGATGCGGGTGATCGTTAAGTTTTTTCGGCTGATGGGATAGAGGTCCCGAGGAGACCACGTGCCCATCACGCGCAAGGCGCAAATGGGCAACGACGGTAATGGCAATTCTAGGATGGTGGCTTTAATAGTCACAGGCTGGCAGGCCGGAGGCATTCACCCTTCGGCCTCTCTTGGCTGTGCTCCCCCTCTCGGCTCTGTGATGGATTTGACTGTAGCTTTAATGGCGGACAACCACCGAGGTAGAGCTGGAAGCTCTATAAACAGCGGCCCTATCCGCCCTCCTGGCCTCATGCCCTCTGAATTATGCGTTCCTGCTCGCCTGTAATCAGACCTCTGGGTAATTCGGATCCAGTTCCTGGTTCAGGCAGGCTCTGCCCTGTTTTGTCATAACCTGCACCTGTTCGTCCGGCTGAATCAATCCCTGATTCTCCCCGCTAGCATGGCTCATGAACGCCCACGGCTGCTGAGTCGCAAGGGCTCCAGCAGAGGGGGAACCTCATGACGCTCCGCTGCAGAGGAATTCTGCCCTCCCTGTCACTGCCCGCACAGCCATTGCTTCTATCACTGCCCCAGCTCAGCGTTCGCTCATCCTTCCCAGCCCGCTCAACTCCTGGAAGCCAGCTCCTTTGGCACTTCTGGCGCACCCTTCTTTGGCTCGGCCATCTTCTCTTTTGACAACCATTTGACCAGGCCGCGTATCAATGCTCATATCTATGTTCTGTTCATTGAGGAACCGGAGGAGGAAGGAGGCACCAGTTCTCTTCCTGTTCCAGCTCCCTCGCAAGAAGAAAGCCATAAGGCCACTACGACTCAGGAAGACAAGTAAAGACAGCCGAGGCTCCGACTCCTCACAAGGACGACAGCGAATCTCTACCTACAAAGGCTGAGGAAGCTGTAACGGAAGTGCTGGAGGAGGACTACTACAGGCCATGTCTGATAGTGGAGGAGGAGACGGAAGAGGAGGAGTCGGAAGATTAGCACGCGGCTCCAGTTCGGGAACTGTTGTCCGGGTGTTGGCTCTTGGCTTCTCGGGTCAGGTTACCTCGTCCACTTGTCATTGCATGTCTATGTTTTGTTCTGTTTCAGCCGTCGACGAGTCTCAGTGACATTGTTTTGGGCTCGACGTGTCAATGTTTTGAGGTTGACGTGTCTTTGTTCTGGGGTCGACGTGTCTTAGTGTTTTGGGGTTCTTTCGGGAATGAGGAATTAAGCCTCCATGGTGCTCCCCTACGTGGGACTGATGGTTACCGTTTCGGTTTTGGGTCCTCCCCTGCGAGGGATTGATGGTCGTTGTTCTGGTTGCTAGTTTCCCCTGCGTGGGAACTTTCATGGTCCTCCCCTGCGTGGGAATTTCTGAGTTTTTTGCACGCATGGATCTATGGCAGCAGGCTCCCGCTGTAAAGCCTACACAGTAACTGTATCTTCAACTTTTGTACATAATAGAATAGCCTAATTAAGAAAAAAAAAAAAAATATCATCATCATCTTTAATTGAATCATCTAAAATTCAAATGTGTGATTACCAAATCAAAATCTTTCATAAATATCATTATTCTAAGGTAAATTCAAAACATCCATCCAAAGATAGTAATATCATCATACATAATAATTCTCCATCAAAATAATGTTGATAATTTTTAGTATATACATAAAGTAACAAGATAATAATGTTAATACCATCATCTTTAATCAAATCAAGTAAAATTCAATGTATGATAACCAAATCAAAATGTTTCATGGATATCATTATTCTAAGGTAAATTCACACCATCCATCTAAAAATAGGAATTTCTAAGATCATCAAGGTATCACTAGCTAGCACCACCAAGATCATCCTGATGATGATTAATGTGATCATCAGTTTTGTCCACATCATCATCACCAACACTATCACCATCCCCATCATCATCATCTCTTATATCTGATGTACGTTCAACATGGTCATCTCCGGGGTCATTACCTATAGCATTATTGAAAAAATAAAATATTATATGTTAGTATTAATTCCATAACACAATGCATATTTTGGTTACAATGCTAACCATAAAATGAGATAGGATATAATAACATATAATAGTGCTAAAAAATAAAATAAAAATTTGGTTTAATATGTATTGGAGATCCAACTAAGATTATGTTTGTAATTCACAGTAAGTAGTAGAAGCAATTTCTAATGCATATGAAGTAGGTACCCGATTGTTCTTCATATTCTATTGTGGATATTTCTTATAATGTCCATGCACCATTGGTAAATTAGAAGTTACTGGAAACTTTAGCTCAAATTACAATTGTAATTCGAAAGTGCATAATTTTCTTCATCACAAATTATGAACATTCTGCACAATGGAATCACAACAAGACTTCATCACCATGCTTTAGGGTTAAGAATCAAGATGAAAACAATCATGTCATTCGTAATTTGAAAGGAAAGCAATCCGTCTCAACTTCAATAATAAATTGGTAACTAATTCAAGTTATCATCAATCTCAACTAGCTTACATTATACAACAGATTACATGATACAATAGTATCAACCTAGAGAAGTTGTAGGATATTCAAGAAAAGATGTCCATGGAAATGCAGGTCATCAGCAATAGGCAAACCCTACATTAAAGAGGTAACCATTCTAAATATTAGACCATGCCATGTATGAAAGGGTAGATCCTAATTATAGAGTATACAATAGTTTAAAAATGGTTTGTGAATATTACCAGCCTCGATCCATCTAACTGGATCTATCATGCGTTGAGAGGGAGCAAATCCCTTGAGGTACAAACTTTTCCTCAAGTTCCACACTCCAAAAAAAAAGTTTACATATGAGAAATCAACCCATAATAGATTAAGAAAGAGGTAACCATTCTAAATATTAGACCATACCATGTATGAAAGGGTAGATCCTAATTATAGAGTATACAATAATTTAAAAATGGTTTGTGAATATTACCACCCTCATCCATCTAACTGGATCTATCATGCTTTGAGAAGGAGCAAATCCCTCAAGGTACAAACTTTTCCTCAAGTTCCACACTCCAAAAAAGAAGTACATTATGAGAAATCAACCCATAATAGATTCAGAAATAGATAAATCTAAACTAGTTTTACTAATAAAATAAAAATATTATCAACAAAATATTTTAACATTACTTATATATATATATTTAAGTTAATAAAAAAATATTAAACTACAAATTAATGTTATAAATATTTAATATAAATATAATAAACTGGTTCATTTACAAAAAAAATCTAATTGTATTACTACTCTTCTACATTTTTAATTTACCACCGCACATTCTAAAATTAAAACAAAAAAACAAGACCTAAGAGATGAAAAAAAGGAGCAACTAATCATTAAAATAATCATGCGAACAAAATAATCCGGATCATGCACTATCTTTCCAGCACATTATTATAACAATAATCCATTGCTTGACACATTGCATGGATAACAAATTATTGATAAAGTATTTTAATGGTAATTGATACAGAGTTTGATGCTAGGTATTCTAAATTAAATTTAATAAAGGATAATAATGGTGATGTTATTAATTATATTATTTGAGTGGGTTTGATGGTTAAGAGTATGTGTTTTTTTTTAAGAAATCATAGGTTAAAACCAGAGGGGTAGAGTATGTATGTTTTTGTAGGTTTAGTAGTCAAATCACTTCACAAAGGTGAGATCGTTGTGCAAAAATGAGTCCGTAGTCCGACAAACAAGAGAGTCTCATACACTAATTTGGTGTCTAGCTTAACTGTAACCTTAAAAATAAATAATAATAATAATAAAATTTATATCTCCTTAATA
>APFE030781743.1:298460-318041 GCA_000404065.3 Pinus taeda
AATAATTTAAAACTATAGTTTCAGAGCAATTTAGTTGATTAATTTGAGAAATGTGAAATTATTGAAATTTGAAAGAGATAGTTCCCATGAACTATAATTTCAAAGATGGAATATTTATTTCAATGCATGTCCCACAAATAGCAATGATTTAAAGAGTTATGTTATGGAGAAGTTCAGTAAGTATATATGGGGAAAAAATTAGGTATAAAGAAGAAGTACCATGTTCAAGAATTCAACTCCAAGCATGATCTCCAAAAAAAGAGTACACTGGAGCTAGCATTCCATGGAGAGCAAAGATTCTTATTGTTCAATTAAGAACTAACTCACATCAACTACGGTGAGACAGGTCCATGGAAAAGGCCTAAATAAGCTTGGGAAGAGAGGGTGTGTAGCTTTTTCACTTCTGGGCAGTGCGAAATAGGTCCATGGAAAAGGCCTAAATAAGCTTGGGAAGAGTCGCTGTGTAACTTTTGCACTTCTGGGGCAGTGGAATCAGAAAAACATTTCATTTTGGAATCTGGACAATTACAACAATATGTTAATATGGGTTCCTTGGCATAGTGAGGGCATTGTTAAAGATTGAGTCAACTCATCATTAATTTAAATAATAAGAGGATTGAATTGCAAAAATTAAAAAGCAAGGAAGCTAGTGGTCCATGGACTATATCTAGTCTAGTGGACGTTAAAATTAATTTCATTCATTCATTCATTCTATATATATATATATATATTACAACTATAATTTTGATGTTTATGAGCCAATCAAATTGTAACTTAGCCTGCTAGGTTCATTTGGGAAATAAAAGTTCAAAAAATTATATTTTACAACTATAACTTCGATGTTTATGATCAAATCAAATTGTAATTTAGTATAAAGTGAAATTTATGAAACATGAAAGATTTTCTATATAATAAATGTAATATCCTTTTTTTGATATGGTCAAAATGGACAGAATCTCCCCATGGTATTTACTGTGGTATTTGCGATCTTAAGAATAATATAAAATATGAATATGACTAACGTTATCTAAATTCCATATGGCTTATTGATTATAAATTATTATCATTTCATAATTATTATATATGTAGATTTATATTGGCTAAATAATAATATTAAGATACATTAAATTAAATTTATTATTATTGTAATTTTATATTAGAAGATAGATTTTAGATTTTAAGTTCTCTATATATGATTATACAAAAAATTGCACTAGCACCATATGGCTTATTGATTATAAATTATTATCATTTCATAATTATTATATATGTAGATTTATATTGGCTAAATAATAATATTAAGATACATTAAATTAAATTTATTATTATTGTAATTTTATATTAGAAGATAGATTTTAGATTTTAAGTTCTCTATATATGATTATACAAAAAATTGCACTAGCACTAGTAGAGGCTTGATATTTTGGTGCCCATTCTTAGTGGCTCAATTTTCAGTAAAGGGCTATCATTCTCACAAACATGTTATGGTTCACATAAGTCTCAACTCTATAAAGGGCTATCATATTAATGATAATTTTAATGTGTAAATTAGTAAATTTTTGGTTGTGAGATAAAAAAAATCTTGTGCTTGATACTATGGTCACTATTGCTAAGTTTCAATATAATATATGTGGAGAATATTTGTGAAGAATAGATTTTTTTTTTTTTTTTTTTTTTTAATAGTGATGTAAAAAATAAAGATATCACTTCTCTAAACTTATTCCATTTACTTGATTTATAAATTATTTCCATTTCATAATTATTATATGTTAAATTTATTATAGCTGGAATAATAATATTAAGATACCTCAAATTAAATTTATTAATTATTTCTTTTATATTAAATAATAAAGTTTTAGATTTTGTTATATATTATATATTACAAGAAATTAACACTAGTACTTATTAAGACCCATCCTGTTCTATAATCACTAATTCATATACTTTTAAAAACTTCTGTGCATATTGTTTATATAAAAATATTCCTCAGATACCAAAAATATGCCTATATGATTTATTTTTAATATTATATTTTATTAATAAAATATTATATATATTAAAATTAAATAAATTATTTGAAAATATTAAATAATATAATAAACAATTATTTATTATTAATATCTACCATTCTCATTTACGAGTGTTATAATCGTTCAGAAGAATTATAAGGAATATAGTAATATTGCATTGTATTGTGAAATAATTAAAATTAATTAATGATACTTAAAAAATTTAAATATAATAAAAATTTAAGTGAAGTTAGTGATTTGAGATCTTTAAATTTTAACTTAAAATAAATATTAATGGATATAAATTCTAATTATTTGTTTTATTGGTGGGTTTGGAAATAATTATATAATAATGAAGAATTTTTTTAATGGTATTAAGTATCTTATCATTTATTATGTTTATTATACCTTTTGAAATTGAAAGTATGGAATTAATTTAACAAATTTTTTGAATATTTTTCGGTCCAGATGAGAAATGAGGGTGACACTGTCGGGTAATCTTGTCACCCCATCACTTAATAAAAAAATTAAGAGGAGATGGGTTGGCTAGCTCTCCACTTGCAAAAGAATGCAAACTTTTAATTGTGGAGTTATGAATATGACAAGTTTAGTTTTTTTATTCATCTATGTTTCTAATGTATTTTTGCTATAATTTTTATGGTGTTGTTTTGCACCTCCCTCATCCTAGGTGGGTTTTTTTGGGCCTTACTGCGCATAGAAACCTTATTGACTTTTTAGGGACCTTCATTCTCATCATTTCAGCATGGTACAATTTTATCCTTGACCATGGAATTGAGGAAGTCTGGTTCCACATTTTTGTTGTTATAGTTTATGGCACCTAGACAGTTGGGGGATTAAGGTTCAGTAGGATAACATCTTATCCAATGTGGGTTCTTATGTTGACGGTGTAATATAGTGGATGATGCATCACTCTCTAGACCTAGATATCAAATTGACAATGAACGCATCCCTGCCTTCACATTGATAGTTTTTGTAGCATTTGACAACCCGGGACGCGTTATCTGGGGTAAATTTAGAGATTTTAGAGTTGGATTTTATCATTTTTGGTCTCAATTTCATTAGATGTATTTCCAGTTGGTTGGTACCTCTCTTTGGTGCTCAGATACATCACTTGTGGAGCCAAAGTCAAAATCTAAAATTTCACCTGGTTTGAGGGCGTCCCTCCAATCCATAGTCTACTTTGTTGTTGAGCTTCATTTATTAGAGTTCCTTCTTTGTTGGAAATCAATTTAACAATTTCTATATTCTCTTGAACCTCATGCCTTGGCAATGCATGCAAAACTGCCGAGGGGGGGGTGGTTGCGAAGCACAAGGAAGAACCTATGCCCAAGCCAAAGCAGAGGAGACTATGACTATATACAATTTGGCTACCCCTTTAGACATTCATGCAAACATTTTCCACCCTGAGTCCTTATCCACTGTAGATAGAGAAACATTTTCTGATTCTAATAGCCTTGATGAGGATTCCCAATGGGTTTGTCATCCTAGTCACACCAATAGAATATGGGAACAATACCTCAACTCTATCACTCTTCATTGGTAGTTGAAAACCATCCTAGGAAAAGTTCTGAAAGAAAAATAGGAGCAGTGTAACATATCCACTTTCTTGAATAATATCAAACATGCCTAGAGGTATTAATGTTCGTGCTTGGAGCATTTGGATACCATAATAGCTCACTTGGAGAGCCATCTTTAGTGCGATGATAAACCACCAACTCCTCCAAATTCTAGTGCCAAAGATCTTGCCACTGTAGGTTCCAGTGCCAAAGATCCTACCAGTACTTTAATAGTGATTATAATTGCAAATCAATAGTAGATAGGCTTGATTATTTGTAGCAGTTGTTATATTTTGCTTAGAATTTAACGCTGGTAGGTTGCTAATATTCCCTTGTGGTACAATGAGATAGCCTATTATTGGGTCAATTGATGTCAACAATTAAACCATCAATGCTTTGCAATTATATTGATATTTTGAGGAAAATGCAAAATTAATTAAAAGTACAAAGAAAAAAGGAAAAGAGCAACACCTTTGAATATATCTTTTTGTTTTCCCATTTTTTTATATGAAGGATCTATTAGAGATGAACGTACAAAATCAAAACTTGAACATTTCGTTTTCAGACATTGTAATTTATACACGAAGAGCGTCGAAGATTCTATATTGATTCCATCGAATGTTAATTATTTTCTACCTACAATCATTGACTATTAATTACAAAACATCTAGAGATTGTACCTCGTGTCAACTATATAATAGTCGTCATGATTATTATGACACCTCCCCTTAATCACGACGTATTTGTTAACTCGCCTGTTGGTCTACATCTCAACTAGGATTACAACATAATTTGGATTTTCTACAATAAATAACTTACTTCTACAAATTTCAAATTCAGTCTTTCCAAGTCTTGGTTTGGTGAATATTTCAGCCACATTTTCATTCGTATTACAATATGTTAAGTCAATTTCTTTTGATTGCAGTTTTTCTCTTACAAAATGATTTTGTGTTTCTATATGCTTTGCCCTTGCATGATATAAGATTGTTTGCCAATTTGATAGTACTTTGATTATCATAACTGATTATTGTAGGTTCTTGTAGTATTTCTCCACTCTTGGCTATCAAGGGTAGTCTTTATAATTGAATTTTGCAATCAATAGGCAGTTGTCGGCCTGGACTATAATAGTGAGTTAAACTGGTTGAAAGTATTAGTGTTGCATATTATAGTTGGTAGTATAGAGCTAGTTGAATTGAATTTATTCTTGTGGATTGGACAGTGGAAACTTGGTTGACAATTTTCAAATTGAATATCCTATATTAAAGTTATATGGTTTATTATATATTCGTCATCCCGTCAATGGCCAATGCTTTAACATTGCAGATTGTTTCCTAATGTATTATTATTTGGTATCTTGTCCTTTATACTATTAAGAAAGGTGGATCAGAGTGTTAATAACACTTTTTGTATTAGAAAAAGGGTAAAGTAAGCTCAACAAACCCTAGGGAAAAAAATTACCCTAGAACACTACACTTAGGCTGAATGAAGATTATCTATGTTGGAATTGAGTCTTTTTGAGGTTGCTCGGAAGATAAATTGGTACCTGTGGAAGACCTAAGAGATCGTAAGGTAGTACAGGCTCCTATAACAGATTTTCAGAAGAACTCTTGAGAAATTCAGAGGTAGAATTAATGTCCTTAACCTAGATAGAGTTCTAGTCAAAACACTTACACAAGTAATTACTATTACAAGGTAATTTGGTATTGTTTTCTGAGGCCAAGTCCAACGACCCTTGATTAAATTCCATATAGCTAGATTGTAAAACTGTACTGAGGCTATTCAGACATCTCTATTTAAATCACAATCTGATTACAATGTATTGATCAGTTTAAAGTAGTCTGGGTCATTTGTAGAAAGAAAGGATACTTTGACTTGTTGATATTCTAGAACCTATACTAAAACTATTGTCAAAATTCATGGTTGAATTACAATATTAAATATTGCATTTATAATCATTGATGTGAATAGTCTTGTTGGTTGGAAAGGAATTATATTTCTCCTTCATTGTACTGTTCATTGCTTCATTGTTTTGTTGTAAACCCTCTCTAGTTAGAGAAATCTAGGGCAAAAATTACCCTAGAACACTACATAGACCAATTACTCTGGAGTACCGTGCTGCATGTTACAAATTGAGATAGGTAGCATGTTAAAACGAAACCTACAAAATATACAATTTAGCAAGTTGTAAAGTAATTACAATTGACAAGCAATGTTGCACCTCATACGAATCTAGAGAAAAATATTTTGTCCCAAGAAAATGTCAAGGTCTGCAAAAATATCCAAATTTCAGCTCAAATAAGAAAGATGACATGTTAAAGGCAAAAGAAAACAAATTCGGTTGTGAAAACTGGATATCTTATGTTCATGGGGTGAGGGGGGGGGATTCCAATACTTGAGGTAT
Source organism: Pinus taeda (assembly GCA_000404065.3). Classification (NCBI taxonomy): domain Eukaryota; kingdom Viridiplantae; phylum Streptophyta; class Pinopsida; order Pinales; family Pinaceae; genus Pinus; species Pinus taeda. The sequence continues at coordinate 304,448 of APFE030781743.1, forward strand.
AAGCATGCCCAAGTTCTTCTTCATCATATCCATTGCCATGTTTGGATTAGCAAACATCTAGGCTTGCATATTTTGTGCTTGACCTTTAGGGACATGTAGAAGCCCATTCTCCCGCAAATAGAAAAAATAATGCATTCATATTAATCTGATGTTAAGGGACTTTCCACACATTCCCAGATCCAACCTTAGTAAATTTTCCCACCATGATTTTTATGGTTTCAAAGTCCACATATATTTTGTTCAATTTATGTCATGTTTGTGCAAAAGCAGGTTTCAGGGTCGAAGCCTATAGAGTAATGGGTAAAATGTTGGAATAATTTTGACAGGGGGGTGAATCAGTATTATCAGATCAATAATTTAATTTCCCAAATAGATTTGTATACGCTACTTCAACTAAGTGAACTCGCGTGTATACGCGACTGTACTTAAGGAAACCAACGCATGTGTAGAGAACTTTTGATTTACCCACTTTATCATGCATTGAATTTTAACAGAGTGTATTAGAGATTTATTAGACAGTGCAGTAAAAGTAGAATAAAGCATCACACATAAGCAACACACATGAACACCAAGATATAAGGTGGAAACCCAATGTGGGTGAAAACCTCCTGCTGCTGTTGTCTCTATCTTCTTTTAATAATAAGAAAATATGTTTACAATATTGTACTGGTGCAGACTTATACCAGTACGCAGGCTTCTACCTACAAAAGGTTACAACCTTCTCTCATTCTGCAGCTTCTACTGGAAGGGAGATACAACCCCTTAACTCTTGTACTAGCCGATATGTTTACTAGTATGTAGGCGACGACCTTCTTTCTTCCTCCAAGGACGACGTTTCATAAATTTTTGGACTGGATCCATCAACAACATCATAACTACAATTCAATCATCAAATATATCTACATCAACCAATCACTGAGATTCAATCATCACTTTTTGAATCAACCACAACCGAATCAATCAATCACTTTGACAACCCATCATTAAATCAAAATCACTATGATCATTCAAAATACTGTCACCAGAATATAGTAACTAGAACAAAAACCAGAACCCATAACTTTGCAATAAAAAATAGAAACAACTGAAACATACTTTATAAGGTATATGCTACTTCCATGTGTCGAACTTACGTGCATATGCGCTTTTCTCAAAGCCAACCAGCGTATACATCTGCAAATATTATTTCATAATGCTACAGCTATTCCAGACTTCAGTTATACCCAGAACATAATATTTACAGAATAACACATGCGTCGGTATTCAGATCTAGACTATACATGATCCAACCACAATATGATAATTCATTTCAAGCCTTAAGATCCTGATCCATCATTAGATCTTATCCTTCATCAACCGCTAAGGTTCATCCTTGGTTTAGATCAAGCACAACACCATAAGCCAATAACTTGCATACTATATCTCACACTTCATCAAATATTCGATACTTGGACACCTGGCCTAATGATCTTCTCCTCCTTTTATAGTTTTAGGCCTTTCTCAATACGACCAATACCATAGATCAAAATACCATGGACCAATACCATAGATCAAAATACCATGGACCAAATACCTCGGACCAAAAACTTAGTTTTCCAAGGTTTATGCGCTTTTCCTTCTGTGAAAGTGTGTGTGTACATATACGCTACTTGTGGTCAGTGAACCTGCATGTATATGCAACTTGGTCAAGGCGAACCTACGTATACCTCTCTTTCTTCATTTTGTGTAGTCTGATTTGTAATTCTTTGCTGTTAACCTATTGTACTGTGATCTTTCATCTGAGTGAGTTGCCATCAAGGACAACACCTGTATCATAATGCCAACAATCTCCCCCTTTGGACTTGATGGCAACAATAACACCAAGTCACTCTCCCCATTTGACATCAAGGGAAAAGGGTCATGCTCTCCCTTTGACATACATTATGCTGGTCATGCTCCCTCTGAGTAAATGTTGAATTCTCTGATATGATGAAATGTATTGATTGAGTCCATGCTCCCCCTGAGCACAAGCAAAGTTTGCAAAAATATTTTATAAAAGAATAACATGACTCTATACATACATCACCAATGACTCATACATACATCCATCTCCCAACCAAGTGGGGATATACCAATTGTTTATGCATGACAAAAACAAGAAATATTACATCATCCATCCCATGTAAAGTGGGGATATAAATTACATCATTTGTCCAAGACGACCCATTTAAATGTATGAGAAGACATATCAAACCCTAGAATTTTACATGACTTGAGCAACCAATGGTATAAATATCTGAAACCATAGTTGGATTCAGCAACCATAATGCCAACAATGGTGAATGTACATGAAGGCTAATGCTCCCCTTGAACTGGTGCTACTTGTGCATTGTTAACAGGTCAAGGATCAAGGTGTCTTTGTTAGTTAGATAGAATTAATGAACAGAGCATATCATCAATATCAGTCGAAGCACCCATATCAGAGCCTGCCCCATTGTTTTTCTTGCTTGAAAAACATATACGCTCCTTTACCCACATAAACTCGTGTGTATATGCGACTTCACTTTAGGAAACATGTGTATAATCACCTTTCTCTAAAAAATTTGGTTTAACAGTAGGATGATGCAGCAACTACTCCCAACTTTTGTTTGAGATATTCAAATGTCTCTCTGGGCAATGGTTTAGTGAATATATCAACAACCTATTCTTTGGAGGGAACATATTCCAATTTGACCTTTTGTTCAAGCACTTGTTCACGTAGAAAATGGTATTTGATGGGTATGTTCTTGGTCTTGGAGTACATGACTAGATTCTTTGAAATACTGATGGCACTTGTATTATCACATAGAATGGAGATGGGTGGAGTGCATGTGATCTAAATGTCTTGCAATGTTTGCATCATCCAAAGTAGTTGTGTGCAGCAAGATGCAACAACCACATATTCTGCTTCAGCTGTAGATAATGCAATTGAATTTTGTTTCTTGCTAAACCACGACACTAACCTGGAACCCATATAGAATGCACCACCACTAGTGCTTTTTAAGTCATCAACACTTCCTGCCCAATCTGCATCTGTATATGCATGAAGAGTACGATCTGTATCTCTAGGATACCATAAACCAAAGTTATGTGTTCCTTGAAGATATTTTAAAATCCTTTTGACCCCCTGAAGGTGTGATTCCTTTGGATTTGTTTGGAATATTCCAACTATTCCTACTGCATGCATGATGTCAGGTCGGGTACCTGTTAGATAAAGCAGACTGCCAATCATGGATTTGTAAGTTGGTTGATGTACTACTGTTAATTCATCATTTGAGCTGAGACTGCATCCTATTACCACTGGGGTACATACAGGTTTAGAATCTTACATGCTATACTTTTTCAAGATTTGTTTGAGATATTTGGTTTGTGAAAGAAAAATACCATATTTATTTTGTTGAACTTGTAGACCAAGAAAAAATTTCACCAAGCAAGGACATTTCAAATTCTTGCTGCATTACTGAAGCAAAACTCTGACTCAAGGATTTTTCATTGCTACCAAAAATGATATCATCAACATAAACAACAATTATTAGCAATTTATCAGTGTCAATCTTTGTATATAGATTGCTATCTGCTAACCCTTTTTAAAAACCCTGTTGGTGTAGATATTTGTCAAGGCAGTAATACTAGGCCCTTGGAGCCTGTTTTAGACCATAGAGAGCCTTTCTGAGTCTGTATACAAGTTTTGCATCATTTCCAAGAATGAATCCTTCTGGTTGTTCAATATGGACTTCTTCTTCTAAATCTCCATTAAGGAAGGCGGATTTTACATCCATTTGGTATACTTTGAATTTCTGAAAGCTAGAAAGAGCAAGAAACATCCTTATGGTTTCAAGCCTAGCAACAGGTGCAAAAGTTTCTTCAAAATCTATACCTTCTTGTTGAGCATACCCTTTACAAACAAGTCTGGCCTTGTTTCTAATAACTTCTCCATTTTCATTCAGCTTGTTTTTGAATATCCGTTTAGTTCATATGATATTTTTATCATGAGGTCTAGGAATTAATTCCCAAGTATTATTCTTTTCAATTTGCTTAAGTTCTTCATTCATGGCCTTGAACCAACATTCATCTTTGCATGCTTCATTTACATTTTGAGGTTTGGTGGAGGATAGTAATGCTAGATAGCTTGAGGTTTCTGTAATAGTTCCTCTTGTCTATACACCTACCTCTTTTTCCACTAAAATTTGAGTTTTTGGATGATTTTTCTGAACATACCTGGACGGAGTCTTTTCTTCTACTGTTATATCTTCTTCTGGTGCTTCATTGGTTTTTTCTTCAGAATCATTGTGATTTGATGTGGAAAAATAATCCCCATCTTCTTCATTGTCATAATCTTCGGTTTTTATCTGTTTTGGATTTTTACATGCTTCATTAACTACAACATCAATACTTTCAACAATTTTCCCAAGTCTTTTATTATAACATTTATATCCTTTACTTCGGGAAGAGTAACCAAGAAATACCTTCATCTACTCTGGGCTCAAACTTACCAAGTTTTTCATCAGTCCTTTTGATATAACATTTGCTTCCAAAAACTTTAAAGTATTTTACTGTAGGATTCTTACCATACCAAAGTTCATGTGGAGTTTGAGTGTTGTTTACCCAAACATTTGCTTGGTTGAGAATAGTTATGGCAACGAATGCAGCTTCACCCCAGAAGGTCGCAGGAGTTCCAGATTCATCTAGCATAGCTCGAGCCATTTGTTGAACAGTTCTATTCATTGTTTCTACCACTCCATTTCATTGAGGATTCCTTGCAGTGGAGAACTGACTTTTTATTCCATGTTGTTCACAAAAGTCAAAGAATTCATCCGAGGTAAATTCCCCTCCTCGATCAGATCTGAGGCATTTGATTTAGTGATATGATTCATTTTCAACCAAAGCTTTGAAGGCTTTGAATTTTTCAAATGCTTCATCTTTATGCTTTAGAAGACCTATCCAACACATTTTGGAAAAGTCATCAATGAAAAAAATAAAGTACTCTTCTCCACGAGGTGACTTTTTCCTTGATGGTCCATATAAATCAGTATGAACAAGTTCAAGAGGCTTACTAGTTGTCCCTTCTTTTGCAATGAAGTGAGATCTGGTTTTCTTACCAAATTGACATGGTTTGCATATTGTATTTTCAGGAATGCTGATATCTGGAAGATCACAAATAGCCTGGAATATACATTCTTTTCTTATTTGAGAAAAGCTTAGATGTCCCAATCTTCTATGCCATAGCCATTTTTCATCATTTTTGCTTAGATACCACCGTTGTTGTCCTCCCTTGAGTATGTATAAGTTGTTTGGAGTTCTTGTACCTTCGATCACGGTTTCTCCTGTATCAAGCTCACGAATAACACAACTATTTGATCGAAACACCACTTCATTTCCTTGATCTCACATTTTACTGACACTCAACAGGGTATGCTTTAGACCGTCTACATACATAACATTCCCAGCTTTAACCTTTTCTTTCAAGAAAACAAATCCTTTACCTTTTGCGATAGTAGGAGCGTCGTTTCCAAATGGGACATTCTTTTCCTTTTCTAAGGCATTATATGAGTGAAGTTTTTCTTTGTCACTTGTCATGTGTTTTGAGCATCCAACGTCGATGTACCACTGATTTTCTTGTCCTTCTGCATACAAAGGCTATACCACATCTTTCTGTTTGAGGTTCATTTCTTCTCCATATCTTGGGATTTGATGGAGTTTTCTCCTTTTGAGATGTTTGCCGAAATTTTCTCCTGCATTTAGATTCTTCATGGCCAAAGTTGTTACAGATTAAGCATTCTATTTCATTTTCAAGAAGAGAAAAGTTATTATAGGAACTTTGCTTGATCCCTGTCACATTCCTTTGATTTCGTGCTTCTCTAGTCATGATGGTTTTGTAAGCAACACATTGAGCAACTTTGTGTCCAAAATTATGACATGAGAAACATTGACCATTAAATAAGTTCATGCGATTATCGAATCTATTGACCTGGTGATTGTAGTTTCTATTGATATTCATCTTTGAAGCAAATTGAGTATGATTTACCTGAGGTTGGTTTTGGCTTCTATTCATCCTTGAAGCAAATTGAGCCTAATTTACCTGGTGATCTGCTTTATTCCTTTGCTGATGATTGTCATACTGTTCACTGTTCTTTGCTGCATCAAGATAGCATTTAGTGGAGGTTGACGGCTTCTGTGATTGAGATGCTTCTTTAGTATATCCAAGATCTGTCTTTATCAGAGGAGAACACTGCACTTTGATAATTTCATTTAAGGTTTCTGATCCTTTAGCAAATCTAAGATTGAGAGATTTTGTTTTCTCAAGATCCTTTCTTAGACCCACAATTTCGCATTCTAGTTTTTCATTGTGCTCTTCTCTTTCTGCAAGTTGGTATGTCAAGGTATCTATAATCATATTATTTTATTCTAACTAGATTTTGAGTTTAGATATTTCTTCATGAAGGTCATCTTCTTCTAAAGCATCCCAAAAATTATCATCATCATAAGCCATTAGAAGTCTATATTCATTACTATTTTCATCTTCATCACTATTTGATAAACCATTGCTATCTTCATGAATATAGTAACTCTTTTTAGTTACACTTTGTTTTCTATTCCATTTTGCAGATTCCTTCCCTTTATCATATTTATCTTTATGAGGACATTTGGTAACATAATGACTGACTCTACCACAGGAAAAACATTTGAAGGGTAGTTTACCGCTAAATCTTTCGGAACCCCGTTGAAGCTTCTTGACAAAGTTTACTTCATCTTCTTCTTCTGAAATATGTCCTGATTCATTGAATTATTCCTTTCCTTTTGCTGAAGCTTTAAATTCGGTTTCTCTCATATCTGATGGGCTTCCTTTTCTCATCTCAAAGGTAGTTAAGATTCCATGAAGCTGTGTCATAGTGATAGTCTGTAGATCCTGTTTTTCTTTTATGGCAAATACTTTTGATTCAAATTTAGCAGACAAGGATCTTAATACTTTCTCAAGTAAGGTAACTTCCTTTATCTCTTCACCCAAATTCTTCATACAATTAACAACCTCATCTATATGTAAGAAGTAACTAGCTATACTTTTATCATTGTGCATCTTAAGAGTTTCATATTGAATTCTGAGAGTTTGCAGTTTGGCACGTTTTACCTGAGAGTCTCCTTCGTAGCTTAGAACGATTTTGTCCCATATTTCTTTGGCTGATTTAAGCTGCATAACTTTGACAAACTATGATTGTGATAGACTTCCCAATAATGTATTGATAGCCCTGACATTGGTTTCATATTTATTTTTACCTGTCGTATCTGTAGGAATTGCTGATGGAAATGTATATCATCCTTCCACGATTTCCCAGACATCTGTTCCAAGTTATTGTAGATAGGATGTGGTTCTTATCTTTCAATAAACAAAGTTGCTCCCATCAAAGATTGGCGTTCTGATGGATCCCACACTTTCTTGATTACTCATGATGATGGATCTCCCTTCAAGCGATCAAGCTTCTTTCGAAGGACCTGCTCTAATACCAATTGTTGGAAATAATACTGAGAGCGGGGTGAATCAATATTATTAGATCAATAATTTAATTTCCCAAACAGATTTGTATACGCTACTTCAGCTAAGTGAACTAGTGTGTATATGAGATTGTACTTAAAGAAACCAGCGTATATCCAGAGAACCTTTGATTTACCTTATTTATCATGCATTGGACTTTAACCAGGGTATCAGAGATTTATTAGATAGTGCAGTAAAAGCATAATAAAGCATCACACATAAGAAACACACATGAACACCAAGATATAAGGTGGAAACCCAATGTCGGTGAAAACCACCTGCTGCTGTCATCTCTGTCTTCTTTTAATAATAATAAAATATGTTTACAATCTTGTACTGGTGCAGACTTATACTAGTACGTATGCTTCTACCTGCAGAAGGTTAAACCTTCTCTCGTTCTCTAGCTTCTTCTAGAAGGGAGCTACAACCCCCTAACTGTTGTACTAGCCGATGTGTTTACTAGTATGTAGGCGGCGACCTACAAAAGGCTATGACCTTCTTTCTTCCTCCAAGGACCACGTTTCATAAATTTTCAGACGGATCCATCAACAACATCATAACTGCAATTCAATCATCAAATACATCTGCATCAACCAATCATTGAGACTAAATCATCACTTTTTGAATCAACCACAACCGAATCAATCAATCACTTTGACAACCCATCATTAAATCACAATCAATCTGATCATTCAGAATACTGTCACCAGAATATAGTAACCAGAACCAAGACCAAAACCCAGAACTCTACAACAACAAATAGAAACAACTGAAACATACCTTATAATGTATACGCTACTTCCATGTGTTGAACCTATGTGTATACGCGCTTTTCTCAAAGCCAACCTATGTATACATCTGTAAATATTAATTCATAATTTTGCAGCTATTCTAGACTTCAGTTATACCCAGAACATAATATTTACAGAAGAACACATGTGTCAATATTCAGATCTAGACTATACATGATCCAACCACATAATGATAATTCATTTCAAGCCTTAAGATCCTGATCCATCATTAGATCTTATCCTTCATCAACCTCTAAGGTTCATCCTTGGTTCAAATCAAGCACATGACCATAAGCCAATAACCTACATACTAGATCTCACACTTCATTAGATATTTGATACTTGCACACCTGGCCTAATGATCTTCTCCTCCTTTTATAGTTTTAGGCCTTTCTCAATACCATGGACCAATACATTGGACCAAATACCTAGGGTCAATACCTCGGACCAGATACCTTGGACCAATACCATGGATCAAAATACCTGATCTGAAATCACTCGTGAATGATCTCAGAGAATTAATGAAGGTATTATAGACTCGTGCTAGGGTGTGCCTATGTTATTTTATGCAACGGATCAACAAGATTGCGAAATACACAGACGCTGAAGCAATAAGAGAAACAAAATAAGCAAACACATAAACACAACAAGTTTAATAAGGAGTTCATCCAATCCTCCCGGGCTACGTCTCCTAATCCAGACTTTAGTGGTGGCCTTTCTATTGTGTCTTAAAAAGCAATTTTTTTACAACAGTGAGCTCAATTTGAGTCTTACTCAACAGATGTTGATCAGTAGGATTGTACCTAGATTCCCCAAGACTCTAGAGTATATCAACTCCTCTTATTGAATCTCGACCTCAACTGGTCACAATGGTATGAGTCCAATCTGAGACTCAATACCTGATAGGTTTACTCAGAGGAGTTAGCTTGAACCTCTCAAGCCTTCTTTGGAGTTCAAAGACTCTCAAACTCTCTCTGTCTCTGTCTGGCTCAATAGTGCCTTTGCTCTGCAGGTCATCTCAACTTCTTCTCTATTCTCTGAAATTCACTTCTCTCTGGCCTCTCGACTTTCTGCTTCCTCTCTGCCTGTCTTACTCTTTGTTAGTTCGTGGCTTAAAGCCAATCCACTTCCTGACTGTTCTTTTCCGCTTCCCGGCTATCTGGATTTCCTACATCTGTCTGTTTGAATTCCCCTGCTCTGCGTCATCATCACTATGTAACGCTTCACAGAGAGGTGGCCACCCGTTTCCTCACGAACTGAGTGTCAGTTCTTTTTGTACGGTCATTATTTCCGTTGCTCCAAGATTGCCTGCGAAACTGATTCCTCTAGCAACTCATTGGTCATGCCGGATCTCAAATCTTATCCGCCTCAGCCTATTTCCCCATCGAATTTGGTCATCCATCAGATTGTTCCTCCACCATTGATATGCAGCCTCCAAATCCTATGGTCTCCGTCCATATCGGGATGGTAAGTAGCATGCCATTTACCCGTCTGATGTGAGCGGTTTTCTCTCTCATCCGCTGGACATGTGTCACCTAGCATATGGCATCAGGTGGGACTAGGTCGAAACGGCTTACCACTTGAAGTCCTTCTAATATCCTGCCAATTTTAGTGTGGGACCCGCCTTCTAACGGAATCGAAAATTTCCATATAGTTTTATGCTTTTCTTAGGATCGAGCACTTAGGGAATTTCCTTCACTGAGGGGGATGCCCAGTGATATGCGATTAGCGCTTTAGCACTAATCGTGTATCAAAAACTACCCTCATTTCTAGATTTGACCTCCCATTTGTCAATTTCTGCCAGCGCGCGGTTACCATGGGCCAATGGTCTGCGCGCTTTGATTGAGGGTCCTCGTTGCTCCATGATGATCACAAATTGCCATTGTTTAGAGGTTATTTCTGATAAGCTCGACATCCATAAGACTTTGAAACTTCAACATGAGTTTTACATATTTTAGGAAACTTTAAGAGTGTTTAAGGATCTGATTTGGATCACGACCTTCCCATTGAAAAAGCTTTTGGACCACCAAAAGTTGGTTTTCAAGCATCGACTAAGTGAGGGTATAGTTGTCTCAATTGTCCAATCTCTATCCATTTTGCACGGCTTGGCTTTGAACCCTTGAGTCCAATCCCGAGGTACTCAACATCTCCCCTGTGCATCGCCTGTCCAGAACTATGTCTTCTTGCAGTTCATTGAGATATTCAAGTAACAGATCATCAATAGAAGGCAATTGACTCTACTCTTCGAGATCTTCAATTAATGAAGTTTCAAATAGTCTCAAGCTATTTGCATTAACGACTGAGTAGATGTGCATGTAAGCTGGTAAATCAAGGCGAAAAGCATTCTCACCAATTTTCTCAAGTATCTTGAAAGGTCCATACCTTATTGGCTTCAGCTTCTTACCTTCACCTTGCATTCTGTCTTTGCTGATATACAGCCAGAATTGATCACCAACTTGAAAACTGTGCTCCATCCAATACTTGTAATGCCTTGCCTTGTACTTGGCTTGGCTCTTTTCCAGTTGTACCTGTACTGCTTGGTGAATCTCTTGGATTTGTTCAATGAACTTGGTTGCTTTGTCCACATCACTGTGTCCATCAACCGCTATGTCTTTACCAAAGACAAAATCCAAGGGAGACCTTAGTTTGAAACCAAAACATGTCTCAAAATGAGATCTTTGTGTAGAAGAATGTTTAGCACAGTTATAAGCATGCTGCACATAACATAAATGTTCATCCCAAAGTTTGGGATGCTTGCTGCAATAGCCTCTGAGCAACTAGATCACTGTCATGTTGACCACTTTTGTTTGGCCATCTGTTTATAGATGAAAGGCTGTTCTCTTCTTCAGTTTGGTGTCCATCAGTTCCCACAGACTCGACCAAAACTTCCCAACAAATTGGGAATCTCGATCAAATACAATGGAAGTGGGTAATCCAAAATGAACCCATACATGTTGGAAGAACAACTTTGTTGTTTGTTAAACTGTAATTTGTTTGTTACATGGTATTAGAATACACATTTTACTGAACCTATCCACAAAAACATATAGATAGTCATGACCTTTTCTAGATTTGGGCAGTCCCCCAACAAAGTCCATGGAAACACTTTCCCAAGGATGAGAAGGTATTGGTAGTGGAGTGCAGAAGCCTATTTTTCTATTGCTGGGCTTGCTTTTTGCACACATAGTACACCCCCTTACATATCTAGAAACTGTCTTATTCATTTTAGGCCAATAAAAAAATCTTTGTAGCTGTGCAACTATTTTACTTACACCAAAGTGATCTGATATTAGAGAAGTGTGTGCTTCTAGAATTATCTTTACTCTTCCAATTTGTGGAATGCATAACTTTCCCAAATGATACAAGAGTCAGTCCTTCATATGATAATCCAATTCTTCTATTTGTTTGCCATGACTTAAAGTTGCATATACATCTTTAAAATCTATATCTTGAGCATACTGTTCAATGTAGCTTTCCTGAAATATTGAATTATGCTTAAGTATGGTAGATGCATTGATGATTGGTCTGGACAACATATCTACAACTTTATTGTGTATGCCCTTTTTATATCTGATGAATAAATGAAATTGTTGTAGGAAACCCATCCACCTATAGTGTCTTGATTGCTGCAACTTAGTTTGGGAGTGTAAATATTGAAGTGGTTGATGATCAGTATGTATAACTGTCTCTTTGCCCATTAAATAATATTTCCACTTTTTCACACTTTGTAGGAATGCATACAATTCTTTATCATATGTGGGATAATTAACAACTACAGAATTAAATCTCTGAGAATGATAACATATGGGTTTACTGTGCTGTATCAACACTGCTCCCATGGCATAGTCACTAGCATCTGTTTCAATCTCAAATGGTCTTTGGAGATCAGGTAGTGATAGTGGTGTTGTACTAATATTTTCTTTCAAGGTGTCGAAGGCTTTATGTTGTTTGCCTCCCCACTGAAGCACCTTGTTTAATCCTGTCAAAGCTTGTAAAGGTGTTTCAATTAAGGAAAAGTTAGCAATAAACTTTCTCCAATATTGTGCTGCCCCTAGGAAGCTTCTAACTTCCGTAGCAGATTTTGGTTTAGGCCAGTTTACAATGACTGCAACCTTAGAGGGATCTATCTTCAATTCACCACCCCCTACTATATGACCCAAATAATTCAAAGATGTTTTACCAAATTCACATTTTGAGAGTTTAACATAAAGTCTTTCTCTTTTTAAAACATCTAGAGTCTGCTTGACATGCTTTAAATGTTCTTCCCATGTTTTACTAAATATAAGAATGTCATCCAAATATACACTTACAAAATCATCAATAAATAGTTTGAGTACATCATTCATTACTCTCATGAAAGTAGCAGGAGAATTAGTCAAACCAAAATGCATAACTAGCCACTCATACAATCCCTGCTTTGTTTTGAAAGCAATCTTCCATGCATCTTGCTCTGCAACTCTGACCTGATGATAACCACTATGCAAGTCCAACTTGGAAAAATAAACAGCTTCTTTCAACTGATCTAGTAGATCATCTATGCGAGGAAGGGGATAACGATTTTTTATCGTTATCTTATTTAGTGCTCGGTAATCAATGCACATTCTCCATGAGCCATGTTTATTTCTCACCAAGACAATTAGAGACCCACATGGTGATGTGCTAGGTCTTATAAACCCTTTCTCGAGTAGCTCCTATACCTACTTCTTGATTTCTGCATTCTCTAAAGTGGAAAACCTATACATTCCGATGTTAGGCAGTGGAGCATCTTGTTGCAAATTAATATCATGTACAATTTCCTTTTGGGGTGGCAGACTTTTAGGTTCTTGGAATAGTATATCATATTCTAAAAAAACTTTTTCTAAATCAGCTTGCTATTTAGCATTACAGCACTCAAATATTTTGGTTTTATTAGGTTTCTTTTCCTTTACAACCATCAATGGAAATTGCTTGCATGAATTTACAATTCTTTTCATCTGCCCTGAGTTTATGAGAGTATAATTATTTTTGAGTTTGTGAGCTCTTACAATATATTCGATTCAATCTTTAACGAGTTGATACTTGTTTTCTGCTCTATAGAAAATTTTCTTTCTATCATACAAGTAAGGACTTCCTAAAACAATTCCACATATATCCAAAGGAACTATATCTAAATCAACCTCATCTACAAATGCTGACCCAAAAGAAAACCTAAGTTTGCATTGTCTAGTCACTTGTAGTTGTGCTTTATCACATAACCAACCTAATGGATATGGCTTCT
>APFE030781743.1:318093-330490 GCA_000404065.3 Pinus taeda
AGGCGTAGTCAGTAATCCCAACTTCTTTACAATTGCTTCAGAAATTAAATTTACTTGTGAGCCACTATCAAACAAAGTATCAATCTTTTGATGCTTGGAAATAACTCAAATATGAAAAAGCTCATGTCTTTACCTCTCATTTTCTTCATTATCAGTAGATTGTGCAGAATTACTAGTAGATGCTTCAAAATTTTTACCTTTTATACCGGTGGCTGTAATGGTTGTTTCATCTCCTGAGTCTGACCCCAAATCTCTTTGAATAGCTGCAACAGTATTCTTCTTTTTGCCATCGAACTTCTTAGGTCCCAGCTCCGTATGCAAAATCTAGCAGTGTTCATCATCATGCCCATCCTTTTTACAGTGAGTGCATGAAGACTTTGTATTTTTTACAACATTGGCCTTCCTCTCTTTCCATTTCTATTTTCTCTTCTCATTGTTCTTACTTGCAGTGGGTTTGGATGATCCCCCAACTTCTGGGACCACATTCATGCCTCTAGCCTCTAAATGGGTAGCTTGAACAAAGACGTCATCTATGCTAGTAGGGTTAAACATGAGAATGGTATGTCTTAAATAACTATGTAGACCACCTATATACTTCTGCAGAGTTTTAGGTGAGTCTAAAGAAATGCCTAGAATCAATGCTCTTTTTCTAAATTATTGAGTATAACCTTGTACACTTTGCCCTTTCAATTGTCGAAGGGTTTGCCAACTCATCATGGCTTGTTGCATATAAGCTATTGGATAGAATTGCTTTTTAATTGCAGAAACAAATTCACTCTAGACAGATAGAATTTTACCATGCTTCTTCATGTTAGCTTGTGTTCAACCTTCCCACCATACCAAGGAAGTTCCTCCAAGGCATAGGTTGGCCAGTTGAATCTTACTTCTGTTTGAGTCAATATTCTGCACTCTGCAATACATATCAATATGTCTAATCCAATTACCCAACTTCTCTGCATTCAACTCTCCATCATATATAGGCAAATCAAATTTAACATCTAATTTAATCAAAGATGTCCTCTTCTTATTTTCAGGGCTATTAGGAGGTGTGAGCAAGTTTTCTTCTTCTCCTTTATCTTGGAGTGTGAGGAATCTGCATCTCTACCTTTCTTAAACTCCCTATACATTTCCTCTACCATGGACCTCATGGCCAGTAAACTATCTATGAACTGGGGGTCTGATCTCAATGGACTTTCTTCTAACATTTTCTTCTTAGGATAGACTTTTCCAATTTTTGGGTTAGCTTCGACCAAATCTTCTTCCCCTAATTTAATCTTTGACCTAGTTACCATTCAACAACAAAATCCAGCACAATATTGTCTAACCTTAACAACCTAGAGCTCTGTTACCACTTGATCTGAAATCACTCGTGAATGATCTCAGAGAATTAGTGAAGGTATTACAAACTCATGTGCTGGTGTGTGCCTATGTTATTTTATGCAACATATCGATAAGATTGCGAAATACACAGATGCTGAAGCAGTAAGAGAAACACAATAAGAAAACACATAAACACATCAAGTTTAATAAGGAGTTCACCCAATCCTCCTGGGCTACGTCTCCTAGTCCAACCTTCAGTGGTGGCCTTTCTATTGTGTCTTAAAAAGTAGAGTTTTTACAACAGTGAGCTCAATTTGAGTCTCACTTAATAGATGATGATCAGTAGGATTGCACTTAGATTCCCCAAGACTCTAGAGTACACAAACTCCTCTTATTGAATCTCGACCTTAATTGGTCATAATGGTAGGAGTCCAATCTGAGACTCAATACCTGATAGGTTTACTTAGAGGAGTTAGCTTGAAATTCTTAAGATTCTCTGGAGTTCATAGACTTAGACTCTCTCTGTCCCTGTCTGGCTCAATACTACCTTTGCTCTGCAGGTTAACTCAACTTCTTCTCTGTTCTTTGCAATTCACTTCTCTCTGGCTTCTTGGCTTTTTGCTTCCTCTCTACTTGTCTTACTCTTTGTCAGTTCGTGGCTTAAAGCCAATCCGCTTCCTGACTGTTCGTTTCCGCTTCCCGGCTATTTGGATCTCCTATCTCTATCCTTTTGAACTCCCCTGCTCTGCATCATCATCACTGTGTAATGCTTCATAGAGAGGTGGCCACCAGTTTCCTCACGAATGGAGTGTTAGTTCTCTTTGAATGGTCGTTATTTCCATTGCTCCAAGATTTCCCGCGAAACTGATTCCTCTGCCAACTCATTGGTCATGCCGGATCTCAAATCTTATCTGCCTTAGCCTATTTCCCCGTCGAATCCAGTCATCCATCAGATTTTTCCTCCGCCATTGATCTGGAGCCTCAAGATCCTACGGTCTTCGTCCATATCGGGCGAGTAAGTAGCATGCCATTTACCTGTCCAATGTGAGCGGTTTTCTCTCTCATCCGCTAGACGCGTGTCACCCAACGAATGGCATCGGGTGGGACTCGGTCGAACCCGCTTACCACTTGAAGCCCTTCCGATATCTTGTTGGTTTTAGTGTGGGACCCACCTTCTAACGGAATCGATGGTTTCCGTACAGTTTTATGCTTTTCTCGAGACCGAGTGCTTAGGGGCTTCCTTCACTGAGGGGGACGCCCTGCGATACGCGTATCAGAAACTACCCTCGTTTCTGGATTTGACCTCTCATTTGTCAATTTGTTCTAGTGCGCGGTTACCATGGGTCAACGGTCTGCGTGCTTTGACCAAGGGTCCTCGTTGCTCTGTGCTGATCACAAACTGCCATTGTTTAGAGGTTATTTCTGATAAGCTCGACATCCATAATACTTTGAAGCTTCGGCATGAGTTTTACAGAGTTCAGGAAACTTTAAGAGTGTTTAAGGATCCTATTTGGATCAATACCATGAACCAAATACCTCGGACCAAAAACTTAGTTTTCCAAGGTATACACGCTTATCCTTCTGTGAAAGTGTGTGTGTACATATACGCTACTTGTGGTCAGTGAACCTGCATGTATACACAACTTGGTCAAGGTGAACCTGTGTCTACCTCTCTTTCTTCATTATGTGTAGTCTGATCTGTAATTCTTTGTTGTTAACCTGCTATACTGTGATCTTTCATTTGAGTGAATTGCCATCAAGGACAACACCTGTATCATAATGCCAACAACAATATAGCTATTGGGCAATCGATAAAATGAGAGAAAGCATTGGCCAAAAATACCTCATGGTTGTAGTAAGTTCTACGTGCACGAAAGGACCTACTAGAGATCAAAGTGGTCGTGGCTTGACTCTCATAACCAACTGCTTGCACTCCACCAAATCCAAAACCCTTGGTTTTCTGAGATTGAAATAAAATATTTTGGAAAAAAAATAATCGAGAAATTTTATTACTGACCCTTCCTTGAAAATTTTAGGATCGGGAAGCTGCGACGATCTCATGATATTCGACATGAAATAGTGTAATATTCCTATCAATACCATGAGCACAGGCAATGGGACCAATACCCAGATTTTGATTGCAATGTCAAACACCAAATCCTTAGCGATTGTTACAAATCACTGCGATTTGCACTGAGTTGGAAAGAGCGCAAAGTATTCCAAATTCAAATTTATGATGACCAAGGGATTTCAGTTTTATTTTAAGGTTGTGTCAATTATTATTTTAAATTAAAAGAATGTTAAGGGGAATTATGTTGATGTGAAATTCCATCATTATGGAAGTGGTTCATGTCCAAATTTTATAAAGAATTTTGAAAGAATGAGTTTAAATGTTTTTCAATTTAGATTTTGTTATGCCTATTACTTTTGCTTTGTTATGCAATGTGCCAAAAGAATGTATCTTACCACCATGTAGAGAATATGCATGCATGTACTATAGAAATGTCTCTGAAATCTCATAGTTGACCAAACTGTGTTTACCTACATTAGAAGGTGAAAAACTCAAAGTGATGATCAATATTGGTTTCAATATCATCAGTACATGATTTGGGCACCACCATTCCGTATGTGGTAATTATGGAAGAAAATGTCCCATAAGTACACAGTCCAAGAACGTGAAGGTCTGAAGTAAGGGGAAGATGGTTAGTTGGGTTGAACTACTTGTTTAGGAACTCTTACAACTATAATCTTGAGTTCAATTTCATTTCTGGTGAGTGATTCAAGTAGGTAGCAGAAAACATTAATACAATCTATTAAAGAAAACCTTCAATAAAATGAGCATAGTGTGTGCAACGGTTTATGTTCTGCCTCAAAGAGTGCAATACTATTTTCTTCAGAACTTTTGACTATCCCACACTACAACGTTCTTAATCACATTGCAGTGTTTATATGTTGAGCGTTTTAAAATATGTACCTATAATAAATTCTAGTGAAGTAACCACAATTTACTTAGGAAATGATTTGACGTTGGAACATACTCCATGCATTTCCTCCCAACCATTAGAAGTTTTCTATCGAGCTTCCACCCTCAAGTCTATGAAGGTTGTCCCAATGACTTGTTTTTAGTGGTATCATGGATTCTAGAGGTCAATCCTACCTCTACCCTCTTTTCCGACATGAGGAACTTTCTTGGGGATTCTATAAGTCTAACAAATCTCTGCCCTTCCAACATAGATAAAATACTCAGGGGTTCCAGAGGTCTAGCCAACCTCCACCCTTTCAGCATAGAAAATTTTCTCATGGATTCCAAAGGTCGAACCCACCTCCACCTTTCCTTCTAGCTTAAGGAAATGTTCATGGGTTCCATAGGTCTCACCTACCTCCACCCTCTCTAATTCTGGGGAATCCAAATATGCATCTCCACCCTAAGGTTATTGTTACACTAACTCTACCCAATGCAGGGATTCCAGAGTATAGTGTAGTCTTAAACATTCCATCAATGAGAACTTGTTTAGAGAAGTAAAGGGCTAGGACTTACCAGTCAATGGGAGATTTCAAGGTAAGCCTTTAGTTAACATAATACACTAAAGCACCCTACTCAGGCTTCTAACAAATATAAACCATATCTAGTATCATTTTCTCAAGTGCTTCACATCAACACAGTAGGAAGGGAGTACAATTTGAAGGTATCTATACTTCATTAACGGGTTAGAGACTACTCCCATAGGGTCAGGATAAGAATTTAAAAAGGTGTTTAATAGTTAAACTTGTAACTAACCTTACCATATTAGGAGAAAGATATCCATTCACATATATTTGACCAATGCCACAAAATTTTGATGAGAAATCCCATACGAGGTTAAGAATTACCTTGAGAAATCCTCTCTATTGTCTAGTGGTGTGGTGCCTATTCTTTCAATATTTTGCTACCAGAACACCTAATTCTTTCTTTCCTTCTTCCAAACCCTCCCTTCCTCCCTACTCTCCCCATTCACTCCTCGTTTTCTTCCTTTTACCTCCTCCCCCATTTTACATCTTGATTCTTCTCCTTATCCGTTTATTCAATAACTAACCAAAGTTAGTTAGGGCCCTTCCCTAACTGACAGACAATGTAAAACAAATTGGATAAGGTCTAGCAGTTTACATTATGGGTGAGCTTCGTAATTGAATGGGAATCCAAAATTATGTTAGTTAGAAACATTCTGAGATATGTATTTTGATCACTGGTAGCTTCATATTCTATGGTAGTTCATATGTGAAAGACTCTGTCCCCCCTACTTTTATTTCTCTTTCAAATCATATAATTAGAATAAATATTATATTCAACTTAAGGCCTTAGTTTTATCAATTCTAAGGCTTTGTGGGTATTGGGATGTTAGCTATTTTTTTAACAATGAAACCTTCAAGATACCATGAATCTTTGGACAAATATAATAAAAAAGGAAGGGGGCAACACCTACATGGTTGGAATAACCAACTTCATCATGATTTTCAAAACATGCAAACAATTTATAAATTCTTATCATCAATATATTAATTAACTTCAACATATATAAATAAAAGTTGTCAAGGTGAGCAATATTTACACCACTGTAATTTAATCATGGAATAATTTACAGTGATTATGCAAGTTTAAGGTCATCAGGACACCACTTACACTATAAATGGTGGGGAAAATCAACACACCAACTACATATGTCATAACTAAGGTTACTATCTATACAAATATACAATGACCTGAATACAATATCTATGCACTTGAAAATGACGAGGGTTATTACAAAGTATTAGAATTATCTTAAGAGACTGAGGCATTCTATGGAAGAAAGTGTTACATACCAAAGCATGAAGCACCTAAAAAAAGAATAGTCACTTCCAAGCGGTCTTATTCCCCCTAAAATACCCAGTTTGGAATCTTTTGTAATTGATTCCCTCAGCATCCATCTTCACCTAGTCAGTCTTCATAACCCTCCACTTCTTCCCAAGATGCTTTTTATAGCCATCCACCTACTTCTCTCACTCAATCTAGATGGAAATTCAAGAGCTTGTTTCATTGTTGAATTTATAAAGAAGGTAGTATAATTTGATGTCAATGTTACCACAATAGCTCGAAAAGGTGATGGAGTTACATGCTCTTAGTTGGGTTAAGGCTATAGTAACCCAACAAGAGCCCACTTGTATACAAAAAGGAAACCAAGACCACTATCCCTCTAGCTCCTTATAAGAAACTTATCAGATACTTATGGGAGGACCTACCATGCAATGCTCTTTCCCCCTTTCTTACTGTAGTAGTAAATTTGTCTAGCTAACATCTCTATCATGAAGTTGTTGTGAATTTTTCCCACCTTACATGACTCTTTAGTAGGGGCAATGTACTTAGCCCTAGGAGTTTATACACCTATATTCAATACAATTGAGCCCTCTTAAGTCAACCATGTTGTTACTACCCCTCAACCTCATTTCTAAGTTGAGAAAATTTCCCCTCTCCTTGGGAAACCATACCCATAACCTGTATATCCATTGTCTTATGATCATGTCATCTTTGACCCTCTTAATGCACCAATTTGTAACACCCCCCTCCCACATTTACCCAAGTTAACCGGTCCGCTAGGGTAAACATGTGAGGAGAGGCTACTACAATCTGATTCAAATCCACATGTATATCTAAGGAAGTGGAACTGATGGGACATAGACAACCTGACCTTCTACACCTGCAACAGAACCCCTAGGAGCCATCCATCCCCTCCAGGTTACTAGCCCCTAAGAAAAAATCAAATTTTTCTACATTAAAGCTTTAGTTTCTCCCTTGACATGGGTATGCATGCATCTAGGGCCCTCCAGTCGGTCTCACAACATGTGAATGCAAGTGATTAGGGTCTCTTTCAATGAGTTTTGAGCTTTTGACCCCAGATTATGTGCCACTTTTTTGGGGCCAGGACTCGGGCTCCTTCCTAAAACTTCATGAAACTTACAAGAATGAAAATTAGCATTGAAAAAATGATACGAATGCAAATACTTGAACAATGATTTGGTTGGACCCCTACTAGCAATGACAGGGATTTTGTCAAACATGTCACAAATATGCATTCTACAGGTCATAGCCACAGATCTGAGCATATGGGTCTCATACTTACTTGAGAACCATTAAGAAGCATTGATGCCTTATCAAATTAGCTTCATTATCATCTATTAGGTCATATATTTATTGTACATTCATTTACAAATCAAAACATGATGAGATATATACATCATCACTGTCATAAAACATGCTCATAACTAGCATATAACCAACAAAAATAAAAAGGATACATCAGCCATAAATGCCTCTTATGAACCAGTACATTTTCTCATAAATACCAAGGAAATGAACTCTTATTAATGAATGCAAAAGCCAACCCAATGTGAGACTACCACATTCCACCCGACTATAGAAGTGGATGCAAAAGTAAATGCAAAATGAGATGCAAAAGTTGACATAAAAGTGGATGCAACAAGGGATGCAAAAACATGTAGTACAGTATTTGATACAAACTTGGATGCAAAAGAGGATACAAATGTGGATGAAAAAATGGAAGAAAATGTGATTTGCAAAGGTAGGCACAAGATATGGCACAAATTGTGGTGCAACAAAAGTGGATGTAACAACAAACACAAAAAGAGATGAAAAAATGGATGTAAAAGTGGATGCAAACATGGGTGCAACAAGAAAAACAAAATTGTATGCAAAAAATAGATGCAATGGAAGTAGATATAAAACAAGATGCAAAACCCAATGCATAAACCTAACACAAAAGTGGATGCAAAAAGAGTCACAATATTTGATTCAAATATTGGATGCAAAAGAGGACGAGAAAATGGATGCAAAACTGGAAGCAAATGTGGGCACAACACTAAGTGAAAAACATGGTGCAAATTGTGGCGCAACAAAAGTGGATGTAGTGATAGATGCAAAAAGGGTTGCAAAAGTGAATGTAAACAAGGGTGCAATAGTGGATATGAATTTTGATGCAAAAGCGGATGCAAAAGAAGTTGATGCCAAAGTAGATGAAAAATGAGACACAAAACCTGATGCAAATCTTGATGCAAAAGTGGATACAAAAATGGATGCAAATATAGATGTAAAATTCAATGGAAACCTAGACATAAATGAGTATGCAAATGTGGGTGCAAAATTAGAAGAAAAAGTGGGTGCAATGGGAGATGCCAAACTAGGCACAATTTGTGGCACAACAAAATTGGATGCAATAGTGGGCACAATAATAGATGCAAAAGAAGTTGTAAATATGGATGAAAAACAAGATGAAAAAGTATATGTAACAAAAGTGGATGCAAAACTAGACACAAACCTCAACACAAAACTTGGCGCAAAGGGGATGAAAAAATGATGTAAAAATGGATGTAAAAAAAGATTTAAAAGGATGCAAAAGATTATGCAAAAGTTGATGCAAGTGTAGGCGCAAAAGTGGATGTAATAGAGGATGCAAAAGTAGGTGAAACAAAATTAGGTGCCAAACTTGATGCAAAACATGGAACAAAACCTAGTGCAAAGGATGGCACGAAACTTGGCATAAAACCTAGTGCAAGACTTATTGCAATACCTGACACTAAACTTGGCACATATTTTGCATCAAGGTTTGCACCATATTTGATAAATGGATGCAAATAGCACCAAAACTGGTCTCTAGATGCAAAAAAAGAAGTAAAAAGGGATGCTAAACACAGGTTTTTGTTGTAGTGTGGGCTATTCCCCTATCAATATGGGGCCCATTGAAATTAAGTATGAACCAAAATTTCATTCTAAATTGAGGATTTGACTAAGAAATAAAAAAAATTATACCTAAGGGAAGGAATCTCTAGTGGATTCCCATTGGGTAGAAACTGATAAAAGTGAATATATTAACTAAATGGCTCTCCAGGTGAGATACCTAGAGAGTGAAAAAACACTCATACAAACCCTATTACATTGAGTCAGATGAGCCTCAAAGATATATGCTTTCACACTAGTGGGATGGTTTCAACCACTCCCTAGATATTAGGATCTGAGATCTAAGATTAGAGTCTCAATCCTATCGTCATCATAACAATAATATAAGTTTAGCTTTCTCCATTACTTCCAACACTCCCCCTTAATGGAGAAGGGTATTAAACAATAACATACACCTGCTGGTCTAGTCTCAGCCAGGCTTACAATTAAAACATGACAAACTTGGTAACAAAGGTTTTCATTTTGGTCTTTGTGCTTGAGAATCCATGCTTGTTCATCTTGAGTCAAGGCTTCATGTTCACTTTCCTTGTCATGAGGTAGTGATGTATCTTCACCTCATTTCCTCCCTAGTGATGGAAAGCTTGAATTCTTATTCTTGGCCTTCTCAAGATTTTGACAGGCTGGATAGGAGAATTTTCCCTTTCACTATTTCCGGTGTCAACCATCTGAATGTCAGCTATGATGTCTTCATCATTCATTGATGTAACTTCTGCACACACAAAAATATTAATGAGATCATCACAATTTAAATTCTCTCCAGCTTTGTCTTCTTCTGCCACGTCTTTGCAATCAGCTTCATGTGGCTTGTCCAATTGATCTTCAACACTTTGTTCCTCTTTGCACCCTTCCTGAAGATCAACTCATGTGTCTTCAATCTTAGGATTTTGCAAAACAGGCTGTGCCTCTTGATTCTCGTGGTCATCAACAGAACTGCATTGTTTTTCTGAAATTTCTTTTGACTCGAACATACTACTAATGCTAATTCCGAATGCCCACATGAGAAAACTATCATCATCAGAGTTAAAAATATCTGAAATACAGATATGTTTTTAAAGTCCAACTTATCTCGCTTCAAGATTTATTTTTGACTCCACACTGTCCTCTAACGAGCTCCAACAACCCTGTTACCACGCAAACGGGAAACTTCTCCCTTTGGTAGCTCTTCAACTGTAGAACCTTGTAGACTGTGGCTTATGTTCCACGCAGGTATCAGTGTCCTCGGTTTTGGAAATGAGCAACAAAATGACCTCTCACAAGCTGGAAACGTTCTCAATATCTAATTCTGATATATGTAATTAGGAATTTCCGATAACATATATTTATGAAGATAGGTTCAAATCAACACGAACTTTCGCATTTTCATTGTGGCATATAATAACTTAGAAGAGAAATTTACCCAATTGGTTTTCAGATCTCCAGAACCTACAACTTCTAGGTTACTCAAACAATAAAATTTCCAAAACGATAATTAAAAAATTGGCATAAGCATCACATACATTCAGTCCTACCGTCCATGCCTCAGCGCACCAATATTCCACGAATCTCCCAACTACAACGTCGAAGGAGCTCTCTCCTCTATACAGTGCATGCCATTCCACACGAATGTTCCTCCACGTGGATCTTACACCTTCCATGACATCTGATCTCCAACAATGACTGCAGATTAGATGCTTCTCTCCGCAGGTGGACTTCAGATTCTAAGACAAAATGGCTTGGCAAATTTTTGGAATAGTCAAACTGACGCTGCAATCTCCCAATAGAACTACCGGTGGGATTTTGATCAGTTGTGGTTCCGCCGCCTTCCAATAAGATGCCTTACTCTGTATGTATTTCTGTTGGGGTAGGTCACCACAACATTTTGACCATTAACGGGGTTAACATGGTCCACTCCAATCCACCCAGTATCCATGACAGTCTGTCGGTCAATTATCCACCATGGCAGTCCGGGCGGCACCACCACACTACGTGCTTTCACCACGCCTCCGTAGATATTCCTCCATAGGGGTCCTCCTCACCAGGAAGTTGATCCGCGGGAGCCCTACTCCTTAAAAGTAGTCACGAATCCCTTTTCTCTCCATCAAATGTCGTTACCTTGAAACAAATCTTGACAAAACCATAGCCTCCCTGGGACTTTTATTAACATGAAATTATCCCTAGGTTGGTTAATGACATACCGCTGTGGATCGAATTTTGCTCAAAACGGTTGGATTAAATCCCCCTACAACGAGATATGGGAAAATTTGGCATTTATCTTACATGGAGAAGCCACTGGATCTATAGAAATTTTGAATAATAAACACATATTCAATGGAGATTATCCTGATCATGTACTATTGCAGAATACATACACAATACATAAGCTCCTCTATGTTGATCATCAATATAGCAGCATCAATAACAATAAAACATCAAGAGCATGCACACATTAACACAGTATGTAACCGGGAAGCTTACACTGAAAACCCCACACATCTGTATATTAATGATTTGAGAACATGTAACATTACAATAGTCAATACTTCTCACAAGTATCCAGCACTATCTCCACCTGTTACACACAATACAACTCAGATCTGATATCCAAATCTATTCCATTGCTTGCTTTCCTCCACTACTCAATACCTTCTCAAGAATGGATGAGAATGGTTGAACCAAACTCGTATTTACCTCAAAATAATCACTCACACTGGGAATCACGTGAGAAGAGGCTATAATCACTTGGTAGTAGCCAATTCTTATTGGCATAACTCAATCCCATTGATTGTGCAAATCCTCACGCACAACTATAGTCACAACTGATAGCAATATGATCCTATAACACCTGTCCCTGCTGAACTGAACATGCACCGACATGCAACTGAGTTAACTTATGTGTCATGCGGAATGTCAATCTTGCGGACAAGATAGACCTTCCTAGAATCTAATGAAGACCTAATGAAAAACAAACCAACCAGACACTATCTTTCTCTAAATATGCTTTTATAAATAATGGCAAACAAGTGTGTTTAGGGCCTACCTTATGTCCAAAGCAAGTTTGGGGATGCCCTCGCTCCTTTGTCGCAACCTGCAAACACAAACAAGGCAAACAAATTAAATAGCACCTAAAAAGCCAATATCATAAAACATATTTAACATGAAAGTCAAGGAGTCCATGAAACAAATAAAATGAGATACTTGTTGAGAAAAATGAGTCTGATTGTATTAATTCAAAAGAAGAAGAACTTTACAACCTTTGCCTTGACGCTGTACAAGCTCCTCCCAGGGTCCAACAAGAAGTCTCCTCTACTTTGAGAAGCTTCACTCACTCCCCAA
>APFE030781743.1:338626-349527 GCA_000404065.3 Pinus taeda
AATCAATCACTGGCTCAAATCACCTCCGCTGCTTGCCTGCCTCCACTGCGCAATCCTGCATGAGAATATTGATGAATGAATGATCCAAATTTGTATTTCCCTTGGATATACCACGCAATCCTCATTGGAAATACTCAATCCCATTGATTGTGCAAGATCTGGTGCATAACTATAGTCACAACTGATAGCAATCTGATTCTCTACCACCTGTCCCTGTTGAACTGAACATGCACTGACATGCAACTGAGTTAACTGATGTATTCTATAGTTGCATTATGAGTTAATAACTTGTGAATTAATTAATAACTAATTCAACCAACTCATCTCTAGTCTATTTGCCAGTTAGACTAAATACAACCAGTTTAACAAAGCTAAACTGAACACAACTCCATCAACTGCACCTCCAGTCCACTAAACTCAACTCACTTGAGTTCTAACTGAAGTCCTGCATGCAAATATTAGTCATCCATAGGTAACCACGTATTTCCTTCTGGGATCTGCATGTACCACATCCGTAGCTCATCCTGAAGTGCTCCAAGAGAATAAGACAAAGTTTATAGTCTAAATATTATTATGAGCTAATAATATTTGACTGTTCTATATTTAGACTGAGCAGTCACTCCGCTGTGATCTAAAAATAGAAGTCCATCTATTTTTCCCAATTTGACCAATCATCCATAAACAACAACCTGCAACTCATAGACATGATCCATATGTCTAAAAATAGACATAGTCTAAAAATAGACTTTGCGCCATAATTTGCCTTTGGGCCCACTTAGTGAAGGCGACTCTTTTCACTAAGCTCCATCATCTTGTTGCAATGTCAACAGGATCCAACTATGATCCAAATACGATCAATAGAGTTGGATTATTTATTTTTCACAAAGTGACCCAGCCAATCACCTCTTAGTCGCTGGATCTCTACAGCATTTAAGGCACAACCTTGGCAGTATCTCTATTCAAAGGACTCGCTCAAATTTTAATGTTGTAGCAGCATCAGTCGGCACGCATTAGCACCACAGATTCATGAAGGTATTTACGACTATCCAAGGATATCCAGTGATGGTCGAGTAAAATAAAATGAATGGAAGTGGTACAATGGGATCAATGTGATTATCCCTCCAAACTACGCGACGATTTTTCTTCAGGTGTGCCTTTCAAATTCTCCACTCAATGTACAGGTTCGTTTGTCCTGTAGCTCTGATACCATGATAAGAAGTGAATATATTAACTAAATGGCTCTCTAGGTGAGATACCTGGAGAGTGCAAACACTCATATAAGCCCTATTAAGTCAGATGAGCCTCAAATATATAGGCTTTCACACTAGTGGGATGGTTTCAACCACTCCCTAGATATTAGGATTTGAGGTCTAATATTAGAGTCTCAATCCTATCATCATCATAACAATAATCTAGGTTTCGATTTCTCCATTACTTCCAATAGAAACATATAAAGAATCAAAAAAATTTATGCTTGTAGCTTCTAGAAAAGATGTTTCCCCATCCATGGAGGAGTGTGATGTAGATATTGATGTACAAATAAATAAAAAACCAACCTTTAGCTTCTTTTTGTTAATTTTGGCAGCTCAGGGATAGATTCCCTCCTTTGGAAAATATTCCTCATTAAGTAAGACCCCTACTAGCCTTTGGAAGAATTTAATTGGGTTAAGGAAAAATATATTTTAATATGGAAACCCCCATGAGCACAAAAAGGGCAGGTTAGACCAAAAGGGAATTGGACACGTTTGGATTGCTATAAAGACAAGTGAAGTGATCCTCATTTGGAGATAATCAATCATTCTTCTTTCTTTGTTTTTGCTCGCACAGGTTTGAGGTCAATTTACGAAAGTTGGTTTGCTCATGTCCGAAATTGTAGGGTCTGAAGCTTACATGTGCGATTAGAGTTTTGTTCTCAATTGTAGGGTTTCCACATGATATTTTTTGTTACAACTGCTAGCACGTAAGCCTATGCATGTGGCTGGAACCTTTCAATTGCATGCACATCTCTCTCTCTCCATGTAGTTGGAACATAGGGTTTGATTTTGATAGTTGAACACAATTTACCGCAAACTCTAACAATTGATGACAATTGACCACAGGCTGGGAAAATTTATCTTTGATTGGTATTATTGTTGGGTTCATATTTGGGATGTTGTTTGGTTGATTTTATTGGATAGCCTTGTGGATAAAGAATTGGATTATTTCAATCTCTCTTTGTTGAATCATTAAATGGAAATCTAAGAAGAAGAAGAATTTTAAAGGGTTTCCCTCCTTGTAGGTTCTTCACTGGTCTCCACCCAATCCTAATGTCTCTATGTGTGAATGATTTTATTCTGTTGTTCCTTTATGTTCGGATGCATTGATGATACTATTGTTCTTTCTATATAATTGCACATGTTGTTGAATAATGTTATGATGATGTGGGGTGATTCCAAAGAAAATAAAAATATATCCCTAAGAAAAATTAACATGGTATCAGAGCTAAGCTAAAGAAAAGTCATTAGATATCACCCCTATAAAAGACACCATTGATGGAAGCAAGAGAAGATGGAGGATACCTAAAAGAATGATAGGGTTTGAAGGAAACCCTAGGCATCTGGTTATTAGTTTTTGATGGTTATCTTGAGGTCAGGGTTTGGAAGAAACCTTAGAGTATGATAAAGGCTTCATTTTTTGTTCTGGTACATGTGAAAAATTCAGTGTAACCCTAGATGGGCTAGTCTCAATTAGGCTTGATTGCTAATGACGACGATTGAAAATATTGAATGCAGAATTGTTACATGGATAATAGACATTGTTAACTCTTGAAGGAAGGTTCAAGAGGAAGATGCTTACCTATCACTAAAGATAAGTAGATTTTATATTTATGTTATTTATTTGTGACACTATTCTTGCTTTGACTTATTGTTTTGATTATTTCTTATAATTATTGCATGAAAATTTGAGCATCTAATAACCTCTAGATGAGATTGAGAAGCATATCCTTCTGAGGATCATCTAAGATGTAGGAAAAGAAAACTAATGTAGGTAGAAAATATTTGGTGGTACTTGATGAAAAGGTTTCAAAGTAGCATCCAGAAAATACAATATACAAGACTTGCTACAACTACTAATGAAAAATAAGAGCTACAAGTCACACACGTGTATGAATTATACAAGGTATGTATGGTGTATTGTTTTAGTTGCAAGATAGGAAGGAAATCTAAGCCCTAAGGTATGATGGGAATATCACTCTCATAAATGACTCATGCATGCATATTAAAGTAAGTCTGATCTCTAGTATGTTTTGATATATATATGCATTGATTTTTAATATATGATAGCTTGATACTATAGTTAAATGCTTGTGATAAGAATAGTAACCTTGATGATAAAAGTGTGACAATAAGATTGATACTAAGGATATTCTTGTTGATCTTGGTTAGGTTTTTTTATAAGGCTAGTAAATTTGATAATGTGGTAAATATGGATGCCCTGACTTGATGGTTCAGTAATGTGATAAAGAAGTGATGTTTTTATTATGATGCTTGAAGTATGATGATAGACTTGTCAACTTCCCTAATTATATGAACTAACCCTTGATGAATGTTTGATGTCATGTTCATATGTGATGATGAAGTAGCTGATGCTAATATGTTATGACTATGATGCATATAGTTTGATTTCATGATCTAATAGGTCTGCTGATGCATACGATATTATGATAGATAGGTTGATGTTTTCAATGATGATGATTGAAGTGGCTTCCCATTTAGAGGGAGAAAATTTCATGATATTTTAACACCTATTATTATTTGAAAAGAAGACACTTGAATGTAGAAGGAAGAATTTTGGTCATGAATAAACAAATGATGTTGTGGAAAATTTTTGGCAAGTTTTGATTTGAGCAGAGAAGGTTTCTCTTAGTCCAAGCCCCAACTGTTGGGAGAAAGACTTAAGGGTGTGGTTATAAGCCTCCCAACTGCACGGAAGAAGGCTTGTGGGTGCGGTTCAGTCTGTAGGATTCAAAAACTAAAATCTTATGCACGATACCAATAGTGCACCAAGAGTATGGAAGACCTATATACGTGGAGCAAATGATGGAGAGTTCTATGAGTAGGAAATTTTTTAAGATATAAATAATGTTTGACCTATTATAGAGAATGTGAATGTATTGGCTAATCTTATGTTTGTAGGGGAATGAAATATGCATATCAATATGTTGTTTCCCTTGACTTGATAATTTGAACTAGTATATGACAATATATGGTAACAATTGTAAGGGCTTGACAAAATTTGTCTTATTTGCTTGACTTAGTATAGATGAGTAATATTGGAATTGTGACGTGATGCTTTAAAATTCATAGATATGTTTTGACTTATGGATTGATTGAAGTCACAATGATAACAAGCTAGGGTATTGATCAAATTTGGTTCTTGATAATGATGATTTTCCTTGATGTGGAATAAAAATGCTATGTAGACATAATTGATTATGTATTGGAATCATTGGCATTTTGCACATTGATTGTAGTATAAACAATTGTGATTCAGTATGCATTGATTTTTATTGTAGAAATCTCACAATGAAGGGATGGAACTTACACGACTTATCCTTGATGTATATAATTCATATCATGATTATGTGGATGGCCTAATGAAGTTTGATATTACTTGATGACAATTGCTAACATAACAAATATATAAGGTTGTAGCTTGATATTTGGGTGTGTGCTCTTCCCAACACCTGGTCCGAAGAGTTTTTGATAATGGAAGAAACTTTTATGGCTTTGATATTAGTTTTGGTTTGATAAACATACTTAACTGCACAGTATTAATTTGTTTAAGGTTGAGCATATTGGTATGGTCAAGTATTATGTTTTTGGAAAAAAATGTATGGTTTGAAGCAAGCTCCGAGATTGGTATGTCTACATGGATAGTTACTTGGTAAACCCTAGAAGGTGTGTAGATCCAAACCTCTACTCCAAAGTGGTCGAAGGTATGCCTTTGATTTTAGTTTTATATGTTTATGATCTATTCTTGACAGGTGACGAGCTTCTTTGCCTCTGAAGTTAGAAGTGAAGAATCTTGGCATGATGAATTACTTTCTGGTATTAGAAGTTTTGAAAAGGAAAACATATCATAGAGATTTTGGAAAGTGGAAATGAAAATCCTTAGACAACCTGATGGAATTGAAATTAAAGAAATTATGCAGAGATATTGCTAGACTTGATTTAGCAACTGACAATTGATTTAAGCATTGATGTTCCTTGTGAACATCCATCTAGATGTATGTTTTGTAGAGAACAACTTGATTCAATTCATGACTGACCTGCTTCATAAAATTTGGGTTGCCAACTATCACATTTTTTAGATATTTGCATGGGACAATCAATCTGGGTTTGAGATATACTACAAGTAATGTTTGATTGTATGGATACACTAATGCTGATTGGGATGGAAATGTTATTGACAAGAAAATCACATCTGGGTGCTTCTTTAGCTTGGGATCTACCATTACATTTTGATGAGTACGAAATAGAAGTTCGGAGCTTTAAGAATGACCATGGTTGAGTACATTGTTTCTAACATGGATAGTTGTGGGGAAGTTTGGTTGAGGAAGCTCTTTGGATAACTATTTGAGCAGGTTCAGGATATGGTAATGATAAATTACAAGAGTTGGATCCGACTAGATTTTTTTGATAGTGCTACTATATTAGACAAGCTTAAGCTTGTGGTTGCTACCTCCTTAAGAGGGAGAAATGAAGAATAATGTATCCTTTTGAGACATATTTTTTGTTCTAACATAATATTTGATTTTATGAACTGCATGAACAATAAAATTAGAGGATTTCTGCTCTTGGTAATGTATGAGGTAATATTTATGAACTCTTCAATGAATTGTTTAAGCTGATATTGAATATGAACAAGTTGATATGTTTCAAATCTATAGAGAGCAGTATGGATTGATGGATGTGACCCTCCTGGGTAAGGGTCCAGGCTGATTAAAGACACTAAGCCAAATATTCCCCCTTGCCTAAGCTCCCAAGGTGATAAATTGAGATGTACATCTCTTGGGATTGAGGGATATCTGCACAATAGTGTATCACCCATATTTGTCACCCATAGGGTGGAAGTAGTTGCTCCCCTATCTTGGTCTATGAAAATTATACCCAATTTGGAATTTGAATTTTCCACCCATCTGGCCAATAGGTGTTGTCTGCTTGAGTTAGCCAAAATTATGATGTCACTGCTACAACACCCTCCAAAAATTTCACTACATTCGAATTTGGAGCCTACTTCATTTTCATATCAAGTGTCACCTCATTCATTAAGTGTTTTTTCATTCTTCTTTACATGTAGTAAGTGTTCTTGAATGATATTAAGTTTCATCGCATTGATTAGAATATCTCTAGGTGAATTTCATGGTGGCAACATGTTTGTGTTGTAAAATGACAATTTCAAGTTGCAGTCACACACACTTCACTCGTTATACTTGGGGAATGTGTATAAAGTGGAATTTTGATGTATATTCATTGTTGATAAAGCTTGTCTAAGTTCTATTGATGAGTTGGTATGTGTCACATGTGGTTTTATGTCTAGAACTCATCCTATTTGCCCCTTTCCTTATCACCCAGACTTAGACAAATTTCAGCTACAAAAGGAACTCATTAAGGCTATGAGCACATAAGCGTACTCTGTAGCATTGATGTGAGACCTTTCATTGTTCGAAGTTGTGCCCTACGCCATCCTTGAGAGCTTGGTGCACTCCCAAAGCACAAATACCCTTCCTTTTTTTGAATTGTGCCATCCAAAACCAAGCCTTCCTTTGGAGCACTTCTTTGACTTGAAGGAATGTGCCCTCCTTGGGACCACTCCTTCAACCCAAAGGAATGTGTCCTCCTCAGAGCACTCCTTCGACTTGAAGGAATCCATCCTTCTTGGAGCACTCCTTTGACCTGAAGGAATGTGGCCTTTTTGGTTTCTTGAGCACATGAGCGCACTCTGAAGGCATGAAGCCTCATCCTTCAACCTTCAGGAGTGCTCCCTGTGCCCTCTTTCTCTCCCTTTAGTGCACAACACACTTTGGAAGCCCATAGCATCCCCCTTCATCCTTCATACTTGCACCATACGCCCTGCCTTGACTGCCTTCCTCTCTTAAGCACATGCGTGCATGGCAAAGCCATGAAGCTTTCCTTCTCCATCCCTTTAGCCTTTCAAAGTGTGCCCATGTGCCCAGAAGCCCCTTTTGTCCCTCTCGAGCGCACTAAAAAGGCATGAAAAAAAAATACATAAAACGTGGTAGAATAGGAAATTTTTAGGCTCATCGTTGCTTTTCATGAGTGATTTCATACATAGGTATTCTAGGGACCTCATGGCAAGCACACATGAATAAGATTGGGAAAAGAGGATAAATAAAGGAAGCATAAAAAGAACTAAGAACACACTTGAAACTTGATGATCGAAGCACCTGTTATGACTCTAAAATTTCCCTAGGGTTGTCATGTTGTGTTTAAAGAAATAATAGAGGTAACCACACACCTACTTTTGAGATCGAGATCTAGCCTTCCTAATGCTCAGAGAGGGCTCTCTCTTAATGATTTAACTTTGTTGGATTAATTGATTTTAGGCTAGTTATTTAAGCTTGGTTGGTTTTTGATTTGATTTTGTGGTGGAATAACTGATTTAGATGGATAGATGACTGTCTATTTTCCAGTGGGCAATGGAGTCAATATATCAAGAAAACATAATAGAAACAAATTATAAAAGCAATGTTACAGGGCAAGGTAGCTGAGCAATATTAGATCTCAAGGCTGGAATGGTGAAATGTTTTTCAATCCAGAGCAAGGAGCAATTAAGGATTCCTTAAACCATATAATGAAGGAAGTGAAAGAGGTCAACCAGGATGGGAGAGCAATTAAGGATTCTCAGATCCGGATATAAAAATAAAACATAGAAATGTATAACAGTAAGAGAAGAGTGTACTTAAACAATTTCTGCAATAATATTCATGTTATACCATTCAAATTTAGAAAAAATTCAAGTTTATGGAATACTTTAGAGAATAACATGAACAATTGAAATATACTTCACTGAAGTGGCTCAACACATGAATCCTATAAAAAAATGCTTCTATTATTTGCCATGTCTGTCAACTGAAAAAGTACAGTAAACCCTCATGTTGTAGATGAGTTCACATATAAAAATGTTCTGAAATCCACACCTAATACTTCAAAAGCAGAAGTATTTATACAAAATTTACAAACTGTTTAAAATAAATGTTGTCTCTAATAGACATGCATTTTTAGACTATAGATGAACTAAAAAGCTCTAACTACTGCATATTAATAGTTGTGGTGGAATGTGTTGTACAAATGTTGTTGTTGTGGAAGAGATTAATAGTTGTGGTGGAATGTGTTGTACAAATGTTGTTGTTGTGGAAGTGGGAGCACGTAGGATGTGGACCCAAATTTGTGACAATGCTGGCAGATGAACTAGTAGATGCAGATGTATCTCTCTTTTTCTTAGTAATAATTTGTGACAATGCTGGCAGATGAACTAGCAGATGCAAATGTATCTCTCTTTTTCTTAGTAATTCACTCAAATGTTTGTTGATCCTCTAACTTGATAATATGAGACTTCCCTCACCCTGTGACTGTCGTGCTGTTTTATTATCCATTAGTGTCACAAAATATTTTGGAAAATATATAATAATATATATATATTTGAATAATATCTCCAAAATATTTTAAATGAAATTTATAATTAAATTTCTACAAAACCATGTGTTGTTTCCAATCCGTGTTTTTGTTTTCTCTTTCCATGAATTCAAAAAACCATGTGTAATTTTGTTCATATTACTCCTTCGTCTGTAAATTCATTTTATCTGTATGTAAATTCCTTTTACCCTTGTAGAATACCTGGATGGTTTTGCAAAACCACGTGTTGATTTGTATGATTGGAAGAGTATTCTCACTTTACTCTTTTACTTTTACCTGCAACATGTTTTTACACCTGTAAATTGATTTCACCTTAATCTTCGATTGTGAAATGCATTTACATGAATGCTATCTTTGCTCACTTGTACATTAATTTCATGTCAAAATTTCCCTTTTATTTTCTCTGATAAATTCATGGCATCCGTGAATTTTATTTTTGTGAATTTTACCTTTGAATCTCATTTCACAACCTTAGTCTCATATTGCATTCTCATATCTTCGTATTTCACTTGAAATTAATCCACCCTATATTCCCGTAATATCTATAAGATTCAAAACCAAAATAGTTAATGGCGCCCCTTTTGAGTGGTAGGTGGTATTTTTTAGAGGACGGGATATATCATGGGGCTGCCACGTAGAAGAAAGGTGGGTTGGAAAATCTCATTCCACAACCTTAGTCTCATATTGCTTGTAGCTTTATAATTTTACCTATTCACCCGTAGCTTTGAAATATTACCAAATTCTCATATCTTTGTATTTCACTTGAAATTAATCCACCCTAGATTCCGTAACATCTATAAGATTCAAAACCAAAATAGTTAATGGTTTATCGCACTGCTTTTGAGTGGTAGGTGGTATGTTTTAGAGGAAACGATGTAACATGGGGCTACCATGTAGCAAAAAGGTGGGTTAGGAAAACCACTAATCTCCCGTGCTTTTTGAGTGAAGTGTTGGATGAGATGAGTGCCCCATATGGAATTTTAAACCTTCATTTGTTTTTAGGGAATTAAAAATAAAAGGGGTTTAATTCTTAGTGCAGGGTGGGCCATTGGTTGACTTTGCAGGGGGAAGAGGTAGCATAGGCTTGACGGGAGAAATTAATATAAAGTCTAAATCTTTATATTAATAGGGTTTGGTGAAGTAAGGGGTAAAAAGAGGGATTTTACATATTTTTTCTTTCTTTTTTACTTTATGGGATTTATCTCTATTTTAACCATTACTGCCTCTATGTAACTGATTTCTTGCTTTGTGATAATTGTCTTTTCCTTCTTAATAAAGCCTTTGAATACATTTCGTTGGGAATCTTGGAGTAAACAGGTTTTGGAACTAGTGTCAAAAATATTTGTCCAAGCTCCCGTTCTGCTAATCACCTGCAAAATAAAACAATCATTAATAAAGCATAGGTCTAGGGGGAAGGAAATCAATGGCTTTATTGAACTGTCTGTGGACAGAGTCTCAACTGTGGATGGCTCAATTCTATTTGGAAAAGGCTTTTCATTTATTCATTTTAAACAGAGGTAAGGGAATGACAGAATTTCATATTGTAAAAACTCTGTGGTTTTTCACATTGTGCAGGTGTGGTTAGATGGTTTACTGTACAACAATGGATGATAGGGATTCTAGGGATACACACTGACGCAGTTGGAGGAGGCTTTCGTGCAGGAGGAGACAACTGGAGGTGAATCTTTTGAGGGGGCTGTCGCGGAACGAGAGGTGGTTTTGTATCATATTGCACTGCTTTTGGGTGGAGGGCAATATCTCTTGAGAGCACACGTTCTGCCAGGTAGTGAAACAGTGATAAGCTAAAACCATGAATCTTGTGTGATTTTTGGATTTTAAGTGTTGGATGATGGGAGCGTGCGATATGGATATGGGCCGTCAGATCTGGAGGTGGCAGATCAGAGGGCTATCACGCATCGAAGTTGCGAGGGCGGAGTTGGGGAGTGGAGTCAGGTTTAATTACAATAAAATGTGATTAATTAGAAAGTAATTAGGGGATTTTGATATATGACATGGGTTAATAGGGTATCGGGGAATTATAAAAATGGGGGGTTAAATGTATACCGCGGGACTATGGGTTAGAAAATAACAGAGGGATTAAGTTTAAAGGGTATTGAGGAGGGTTTTTAATGGGGCCCAACACATTTAACCTTTCCAACTTAGGAAAAAGGGGTTTTAGTGGGTTTTTAAGGGAAAAAGGGA